>CM040748.1:36028050-36030550 GCA_022829145.1 Albula goreensis | reverse complement strand
ATCAGTATTTTTGATATATAATCATAAAATAAATAAATGAGAAAATGGATGTGTTGTATTATTTTTCTCTCTCCTCTTTTCAGTTTATTTCAGAGTTTCATCCATATATCTGTCATTAAAGTTGTATCACAATAAATATTCATATATACTTTCTGTTTTACAAAATATTGACCATATCTTTCGTTTTTAGGCCCCCTGGTGTTTGGGTAGCCAATTTTGTGATCCACCTTCGTTCCGCTGCTCTCCTCTCCTCCCCTGGTCCACAATAAATTTGTCTCCAACCCAACGATGCACAGACCCGCGACAGAATGCATTTGAAATGTTGGGACCAAAGCCGTTTTCAGAGTATTGTTTTTGATATTGTATAGATGTTGTTTTAATCTTTGTTCTATTGAGTTTTGTGTTTCAATATATTAACTGACATATTTTGACATTGAATTGCATACACCACATTTCTTGTTGCTTTGTGAGTTTCTGTTGAATGACACTCCCTTTGTCCATTTTTCTATTGTATAAGTAAGGTTATCGCTGAATCTCCCTGGACTGCTCGGTGATTTGGATTGTGAAATCTTGAACTGACTAATAAATCGTAAGTTTCTATTTTGTTTGTATGCTGAGATGATTGTAAATCCTTGTAAGGATGGAATTACTGCCTGGGTATGTGTGAAGTTGCTCTTAAATCTAGACTGTATGTTTTGGTTCTGATGAGAGTACATAGTGATGAATGGAATGAGCTTGTTTTGGTTGGATTCAGGGCCGGATCCGGATGAGGATGCTGGCAGGGACACGAATTATAAACAATCTGGGGGTCAGGTTATAGTTGGAATGAGGGGGAGTCAGGGTCCGACTGGGGTTAGGACCCGGTTGGGGTCAGGGTTGTGGTTGAGGTGAAGGCCCCAGGTGAAATCAGGTTAGGGTTAGGGGTAGGGTTGGGGTGACCGTAGGGGTTAGGGTCAGGGTTGGGGTGAGGGTTGGGGTTAGGGTTGGCGTCAAGGGTAGGGTTGGGGTTAGGGGGGGGCTAGGGCTAGGGTTAGGTGAGGGGTTAGGGGCTAGGTTAGGGTTAGTCAGGGTTAGGTTAGGTTAGGGGTTAGGGTTAGGGTTAGGGTTAGGGTTAGGGTTAGGGTTAGGGTTAGGGTTAGGGTTAGGGTTAGGGGTTAGGGTTAGGGTTAGGGTTAGGGGTTAGGGTTAGGTTAGGTTAGGTTAGGGTTAGGGTTAGGGTTAGGGTTAGGGTTAAAGGTTAGGGCTGGGGTTAGGGTTAAAAAAATGGAAGGTCCTAGAGACTGAAACCTAGTCCTAGGTGGGGGTTTTGGGGGCGCTGAGAATGGGAAAAGTTGTCCCGGGTTTCTACGACCTTCCGTTCCCAAGGTAGGCCACTTTGCCAGGGTTAGGGTTAGGGGGTTAGGGTTAGGGCTAGGGTTAGTGTTAAAAAAATGGAAGGTCCTAGAGACTTGAAACCTAGTCCTAGGTGGGGGTTTTAGGGCGCTGAGAATGGCAAAAGTGGTCCCGAGTCTCGACCTTCCATTCCCGAGGTAGGCCACTTTGCCAGGGTCAGGGTTAGGGTTAGGGCTTGGGTTAGGGTTAAAAAAATGGAAGGTCCTAGAGACTTGAAACCTAGTCCTAGGTGGGGGTTTTGGGGGCGCTGAGAATGGGAAAAGTTGTCCCGAGTCTCTACGACCTTCCGTTCCTGAGGTAGGCCACTTTGCCAGGGTTAGGGTTAGGGTTAGGGCTAGGGTTAGGGTTAAAAAAATGGAAGGTCCTAGAGACTTGAAACCAAGTCCTAGGTGGGGGTTTTGGGCGCTGAGAATGGGAAAAGTGGTCCCGGGTCTCTCGACCTCCGTTCACAAGGTAGGCCACTTTGCCAGGGTCAGGTTAGGGTTAGGGTTAGGGTTAGGGCTAGGGTTAGGGTTAAAATGGAAGGTCCCAGAGACTTGAAACCTAGTCCTAGGTGGGGGTTTAGGCGCTGAGAATGGGAAAAGTGGTCCCAGTCTCTACGACCTTCCGTTCCCAAGGCAGGCCACTTTGCCAGGGTTAGGTTTAGGGTTAGGGTTAGGGCTAGGAGTTAGGTTAAAAAAATGGAAGGTCCTAGAGACTTGAAACCTAGTCCTAGGTGGGGGTTTTGGGGCGCTGAGAATGGCAAAACTGGTCCCGAGTCTCTACGACCTTCCGTCCCGAGGTAGGCCACTTTGCCAGGTCAGGTTAGGGTTAGAGATTTAGGGTTAGGGCTAGGGTTAGGGTTAAAAAATTGGAAGGTCCTAGAGACTTGAAACCTAGTCCTAGGTGGGGGTTTTGGGGCGCTGAGAATGGAAAAGTTGTCCCGGGTCTCTCGACCTTCCGTTCCCAAGGTTGGCCACTTTGCCAGGGTCAGGTTGGGTTAGGTTAGGCTAGGGTTAGGGTAAAAAAATGGAAGGTCCTAGAGACTTGAAACCTTGTCCTAGGTGGGGTTTTGAGGGCGCTGAGAATGGGAAAAGTGGTCCCGGTCTCTCGACCTTCCGTTCCCAAG
>CM040748.1:35057500-35282500 GCA_022829145.1 Albula goreensis | reverse complement strand
TTGAAATACTCATAGAATTGAAATACTTTCATATGGTGACTTCTGTATTGTTAGGTTGGCATTTATGTATGTTCTTGATAAGGCTGATCTGACATGAGACCTGCAAGATTTTCTTTACAGGAAGTCATAAATTTCCCTTTCCTGTTTTACTTAGGATTCACAAAAGCTAAAGTCAATCAAATGCTCTTAGCCTCTTCATTAGGGCATATGAAATTAAAAAGACTTTTGAATACATCATCATTTTTCCTTCAGTACTTTCTAGAGACAAGCAGTCATTTCATTTGGAATGTATTCTTTCAATCTAAAACAAAACAGAATTTGCGGTTCAAGAATCTGAAGTCCATAGCGATTGAATTGCGCATAGCCATAAAGAGACTAAGTGCATTTGATTGAATCTAGCCCCTGGCCTTTGTGAACACTAGGTAAAAGAGGAAAAGGGTATTCATACTAGCCTAGTCTATAACATACCTCAACATGATTTCCTTTCTCTCTTTATTTGTCTCAGAGTTGGCATTGGCCAAAAGAGGGTGTTTTATTGTGGTGTTTTGTGACTCATAACTTGCCATAGTATATTAGAGAAATCTGCTTGCTTGTTACGATAGTAAATGTTAATAAGTTTAGTCCTTTTGTCACAGCTATTTCAGATAGCTGCTATTGTTTTATCTTCGTGCTACTTTAGTGCTTGACCCGACAATCCGTGCTTACGATAAAACAATGCCTCAGCGAATTATCGTAATCGAATGGCACTCCCAGCCAAAGCATCGGTGGCAGTGGCGATGGCGGTGCGGGTGTAATTCTGACCACTTCCTTTCCGCGCACGCCAACGCCTATCGCGTCCTTTGTACTTTTTTGGGTGTACCCCTCGCATGCCAAGCCTGCATCTCTCCCTTGCATGAGCTTTCTCGGTTTGTGGGGAATAGGCTGGCCACATTTCAGGGTGTAACCGTATCGATCTAACGGACGACATCGCAGTGAAAGTAAGTCTGGAGGTGTAGACGGTGATTTTCAATGAAGATTTAAAGAAAGTGCTCTGAAACTGAGTCCCACATGTTCTAGATTTTTTAAACTAGTAGCTCT
Organism: Albula goreensis; assembly: GCA_022829145.1. Taxonomy (NCBI): domain Eukaryota; kingdom Metazoa; phylum Chordata; class Actinopteri; order Albuliformes; family Albulidae; genus Albula; species Albula goreensis. Next base: position 35,281,423 of record CM040748.1, on the reverse strand, counting down.
GCAAATGCTAATTTTTTTACCTATGGGAACATCTTTTCATCATTTATACAGTAAATATAACTTCTATACCTCTGTGCCTTCATCAGGAACTGTTTCACATGAGCTCAAGAATTTTTCTAAACTTTCACTAGGCAAAGTTAACTGACAAAGTTGTTGTGACAAAGTGTCACAGTCTCAGTAAAAAAACTGCTTTTTAAACAGTTTTACACAGTTGTAAGATTTTGGACAGTTAAACAGTTTTTGTTGTTTTATCTCTGAACTCCAGCACATTGGATTTGAAATGAAACAATGACTATGAAGAATAAAGTGCTGACTTTCATCTTTAATTTTAGGGTGTTTACTGTCACATTGGGAGAACAGTGTAGGAATCGTAGACCCTTTTCAGATATAGTCGCCCATCCCAATTTCAGGAAACCAAACATGTGGTTGCTCAAACGTTTCTTGGTCTGATGCATTTCATTTCATGTTTCATACTTCTGTCTTTTTTATGTATTGCACCCTGTACCCTGCATTTTACACTTTGTACTGACACTGTTTTATGATCAGGTAGTTCTGTGGATGTTGTATTGCTGTATATGTCAATATTTTATGGCTACTTTGTGTTGTGGTCAAAGACAAATTTCCACTATGGTGGATAATAATGGTTTATTATTATTATTACTATTATTTTTATTATTATTATTGGGGGGATTTAGCATAGTGGTCTTTTTATTGCATGTTGTTGAAAGGCCCACTGCAGTCAAAGTTACTTACTGGTTTTACTCAAAGACAAACTGGAAGTAGAATCCGGTGGCATAGGAGTTCACGGAACTAGTAGGAAAAGCAACAGTTCCTCATTTGCTCAGTAGATTTATAAACAGCACAGGTGCGTCACAGCCGTAATATACGTCACAACACTTTTTTAGAATCTTATCAACAGAGATAGACCTCAGCGAACAGAGACAGAGTCACAGTGTCTTTCCTGGAACATTTTTTTTTAAGTCTGTTTAATTGCAGTGCACTGTATAACACAATTCTAAAGGTACTGTTTTATGCTGAACTATTTTATTTTATTTTAGCAGGAAACCCTATTGAGATTAACATCTGTTGTTCTAGTGGGGCGCACAATAGCATGATAAATAAACATATATATATATAAATATAGTATATTTAGATAAACAACAATATTTAAACAAACAGCTGTAAATGTGAACTGTTTACGTACTTGTGGAACTCTGTCACATTATACGAAGTACTGTGATTAGCATGCTTGTAGTAGTTTAGCTCCTGTTTAGTGTTAGTTCACTGTATGACAGTTCTTAAGTAACTCTTTTATTTCTGTGTAAAAGGAGTGCACTGTATCACATTATTGTAAGCTGTGAGTGTAGTAGGTCCCTCCATTTTCTCAGGGTTGGGGAGCACCTCCCTGTCTGAGGTTTATGGGAGGGCTTGAGAAAAAAATAACTGTCTGTACCACACGTTTTCCACTGACATTTATACCAGACAAATATAATACCACACCTGTCTCAGGCACTGTAGCTTGCAGTTATTTTGAAAAAAGAAAAAAAAAGCCAATATTTGAATCTCAGGCGACACTTTTGATCACAGAAAATGACTCTGCTCATTAAATGAGATTTGTGGCTTCATGGTTCAGTAATTCTGGGCACTGTTGGTACATGCAGAGACTGTAACCGTGCATGTTTGTGAGGGGAAAAAAAGTTCTAGCTCGAAATTATAGTAGTAGACTTCAGTTTCAGTAAGCCGAACATAAAGTAAATGATTTTTTTTTTCCATTCACATATTTAGATACATATAATTCTTATTTCTATAAATGAGTGTTGGACTGTATACCGAAACTTTGGTACTTTTTCAGTACCTTTTTTTTTAAAAAAAATGGTACAGTATCAGAATTTTCTGACTTTCGGTACTTTTTTTGTCAAATGAGTATCCTGTGTTGAGAGGATGAAAGGTGTAATTTTCGCTAGATGACAGTACTAGCGCGTAGTGAGGCAGCCTCGTTTGCAACATTCGCATATGCATTCATCCACGGCGATACAGCAGAAGTAGTTTTTGAAACGTCTAAGTTTGAAAGCTCTGTTTAAAGTTTCTTTAAAGGTGTGTTATTTTTGTTTCGTTTTGAAGTATGTATTTTTATTCTGTTTAATGTGATAGTTCTAACATATAAGGCCTTTGCTCAATATCTTGAACGGGCATCGTCTGAAAGGCTGTTAATAAACAGTGAATTCAAAAATGTGACCGACCCTTGTCGGTTTCCGTATCTGATCTCTTAAGGTGTTTGCAGTAGTGTTAGTTACCGAATATGACATCAGTACTGATCCAGTATCGAGTATTGTTTTAGAATCATGTACTGTGATACTAAACCTGGCATCCCTTTGAAGTCAAAATTCTGGTTTTGTGAGAACACTACTATGTGTGTGTGTGTGTGTGTGTGTGTGTGTGTGTGTGTGTGTGTGTGTGTGTGTGTGTGTGTGTGTGTGTGTGTGTGTGTGTGTGACTATATATTGTTGCATTTGTAATGCAATGATGACAGAGGACATATGGAAAAATTATTTGGATAATTATTTGGATAATTATTGATTTCCTATAAGGCCTGAACAGGCTTGGTTGTATGAAGCCTAGCTAGCAGCAAGTTCCAGCATTAGCTGGGCTAGTACATATGAGGCTTGTGAGAGCCAGCATGTGTTCCTTTACCTGTCAGTGCCTTGAACACACATTTAGGCCAGTCCAATCTCTTTGTCCACTATTGGGCCAAGTGAGGGTGATGGGTCTTGGGAAAGGCAAGGTAAAAGTTATCACAGTTAGCTTGGTATAAAAATAGCAATCTTGGTAGCAGTCTTTTTTTAGTTTCAGTGGTGGGTTTTTTGAGTGGGTTTTGATGTGTCGTTGGCACTTTCGGGTTCCAGTAGTGGAAAGGCAAATGTGTCTCTAGGACAAGGCTGAGGCACAAACGAACCAGGCTGGTATGACTGTGAGAGTCATCAGGTTAGGGCTAAGTTTTCCTGACTGTGGTGGTGTTTCTTCATTCCAGGCTGGTCTTTGACTGTTATCATGAGAGTCATCAGGGTTATCATGCAGGGCTAGCTCAGGTATAATTTATCATGACCTGAGTGTGTCTCTTAGCTCAGGTATAAGTTATCATGACCTGAGTGTGTCTCTTAGCTCAGGGCTAAGTTATCCTGACAGTGGCAGTGTGTCTCTTAGCTCAGGTATAAGTTATCATGACCTGAGTGTGTCTCTTAGCTCAGGGCTAAGTTATCCTGACTGTGGCAGTGTGTCTCTTAGCTCAGGGCTAAGTTATCCTGACTGTGGCAGTGTGTCTCTTAGCTCAGGGCTAAGTTATCCTGACAGTGGCAGTGTGTCTCTTAGCTCAGGTATGAGTTATCATTACCTGAGAGTGCCTTATTAGTTTGGGTGTAGGTTATCCTGACAGTGGCAGTGTGACTCTTAGCTGAAGTATGAGTTATCATGACGTGAGTGTGCCTTATTAGTTTGGGTGTAGGTTGTCCTGATTGTGGCAGCTCGGGTGTAAATCTCACTCTCCTGGCTGTCGTTCTGTCGTAGCCGCCGGCAGTTCGGTCCGAGGGACCAGGAGGAGGTGAAGATCATCGAACACCAGACCCAGTACCTGAGACTGATGCCTCACCTGGCCGCAGCCTTGGCCCTCACCTTCACCACCAGGTACGGTCACACACACACACACACACACACACACACACACACACACACACACACACCAGGGCCAACCCTCACATATTTGGCACACTAGGTGAGATTTTGAACAAGTACCTCCCCCCCAACCCACAGCCATTTCCCACTACAGACACACACAACACAATTGCTATTTTAAGAACATATTTTACTGCTTAGCAATAATGATACTGTTGTGAACAGCAACGATAACACACAGTAGCTGAACAATAAAGCATTTTTTACGCATTTTTATGCATTTCAGGAGATTACAAAACTCCACCTACCTGTAACCTAACCAGGGACATGCCTGTGATGTCATGCAAGGGGTTTGCAGGCACAGGGCTTTGTCACATGAAAGAATAGCGCATGATGAATTGAAACGTTATGTATTATCGACACTAATTATCACATACGGTAGTCATATTCTTGCAGCCATCTATACTGCTGCTCAGAGATTTATTTGCGGTAATGATGTTAATCATTGTGGAACATACTGTGTGTGATGAAAAGAGTTGATGTATGTTTACTAAGGATCAACATTTGCTTTCAGTCAATGGGTAACGTTATCCCCTCGCCCACATGTAACAGTCATGTTAGTTGGGAGCAGTAAGCCTATCAGAGACAGTGTCAGCTTCGCTCGAAATGGGAAGTGAAGTCAGTCAATATGGCACATGCTTTTGAAAGATTTTTCCCCCATATGCGCCAGACACTTTCAGTTGCACGATGAAAAGGAATATCTGTGGTTGTCGAGCAGCTGTCACCGCCCACAGCAGCTCATTAAAATACGTCGTTGCTGTGGCTGTTGACTGACTGTCAGAAGAGGGTACGTGTGGCATCATCGTGTTGTTATTGCTGCTCTGCAGGTAATGGCAGGGGGTGGGGCCAGGCTGGGGGCGGGGCCGGGGGTGGGGCTTTTTCCACCTGACAAAAGGCAGCGGGTATTGCACAGTGCTAATAGAAAAAGATGTTTGGCGGCCGTGGTGACCCCCTATATGGCCTATGTCATCCACTGACCCTATACACACACACACACACACACACATACACACACAGATGCATATGGACATGGACACACACATGCACACGGGCACAGCTCATGCACACACACAGGCACGCGCACACACTACAGTCGGTTTGTAATCCCTGCAGTACTTTCACTGACCAATTTCAAAAGCTTACACGAACCCAGCTCTTTTTTTTTAAAGAAGAGAAAATAAAACTGGACTTTACCCATAGTGGCTTTTGTGATTTTAAAGCTGTTTCGGGGAAACATACAAGCTGCTGGATTTCTGAGAAACCTGTTGTGTATCGACAGTGAGGAAATGAAAGCATGTTAACTCTCTCTGAGGAAGTATGGGTCGTTCTTAAGGTTGTGTCCTGAAATCACTTTCATTTGTGCCGCCATTCAGCAGGGCGAGCTGGAGATATTCCCTATCACACCACTAGATGGCACTGCTGCCAGATTCTCATGACACAGCCCACTCTAGAGGCGAATGATTCTTTGGTTTATTTTGTAGTCTGTTTACTTCTTTGATGTAGTGAGCAGGTGTTCTGTGGTGACAGAAAACAAACAAACACAAAGACACTCGCGAAAAGGCGTGTGAGATTTAAAGCGTTCTCTGAACATCTGGGGAATGTACCTGTTTTGGTTTTTTAGCAATTTTGTTCTTCAGAGCATGTGAAAATATGTGTGGGAAATATACAAAATCAGACTTGTGCTCTTCAACAGGCTAGCACAATCCAGCTAGCATGTGTAAGGGTAGTTAATCCTGAACACCATCGTGGTTAAGCCTGAACACCATAGTGCCTCTTTGAATAATGTCTCTAAGGTGTTTATTTTGGGGGGGTTAAGATACACAGTGATGTCACAGTGGTTAGACAGGGCCCAATGATAAAGCCACCACGACTTCAACTTCTTTTTTTAATGGAAGCAGGAAAAGTACAGCGAAGAAGTGGGAATGTTGACATTGTTTAGCAGCCAATGTAATGCGGTCAAATGGGAGACACCTGGCAGGGAAGAAAGAGTGTGTGTGTCATCGTTACTGTGTATGTGGTCGGGGGGTTTCCTTTGAAATAGAGACGTTAGGCTGGTGGGGGCGTTTCTGGTTGAATAAAGGAGAAGAATGAAAAACATCTGGACCGTCTGCACGGGTGTCAGAAGAAACGAGTGACCTGTAGAACCGAATCTTTGTATTACTTCCTGAGGAGACACCCATTGTATGCATTTGCATGTATATGTGTGTGTGTGACTGTATGCGCTTTAGCGTGTGCATATGAGCTTGTGAGTGAGAAAGTGCGTATATCTCTGAACATGTGCTTTTTTGCACCGTCTTCTGCGAGGGGCTGGGCCTTGGTGAGAGGCATTGTGGGAGCTTGTGTTAGATCTGTATAGATCACGCTTTTCAGGGTTGGCCTCAACACACGCGCTCAGATTGGCAGAGATCACAACACTTATCAGCTTTAGCCTCAACACGCATATACTTAGACCTACAGCAAGGGTGTCAATCTTAGTCTAGGAGGCCCACAATGTCTGGGTTTTCATGGTTTCCTGTCAATCGGCAGCCAGTTCAGGTCTTTGGAAACGAGGCGTTTGGACTGTTAAGCCAATCAGTGATTCAGTTTAGTCAATGAGCTCTGAAACACACCAAAAACCAGCAGACACTGTGGCCCTGCTGGACCTGAGTTTGACACCACTGATCTACAGAGATGTCAACACTATCTCAGCCATAACGCCTCAGCAATAGACACTCAGCTCAACAAACGCTTTAAAACTAGCTTCATCACACATGCTCAGATCTCCAGACATCTCAGAGCACTTTGGCCTCATTGTACCAGGGCTTACTGTTGCAGCTGTTATCAGGCCAGAGATGTAGCTGGATGGTCATTGGTCAGGTTCTCGAAGGGGCGGTTCACAGAAGTTTGATATTAGCCTTCTACTTTCGTATTACATCAAATGACTCATTTGAGTCACTGCCTGTATCTCTAGATCCAGCCGCATTAAGCTGTTTTGATTAGTGAGGGAACGTTGGTAATGTCTTGAGGTTTATCTGAACTGCACTGCTTTCACCGGGTTTATAGCAGAGAGATATAAACCTGGCACTATCACTCTGAACTGCACTGCTTTCACTAGGCTTATGGCAGAGAGATATAAACCTGGCCCTATCACTCTGAACTGCACTGCTTTCACCAGACTTATAGCAGAGAGGTATAAACCTGGCACTATCACTCTAAACTGCACTGCTTTCACCAGGCTTACAGCAGAGAGGTATAAACCTGGCACTATCACTCTGAACTGCACTGCTTTCACCAGGCTTATAGCAGAGAGGTATAAACCTGGCACTATCACTCTGAACTGCACTGCTTTCACCAGGCTTATAGCAGAGAGGTATAAACCTGGAACTATCACTCTGAACTGCACTGCTTTCACCAGGCTTATAGCAGAGAGGTATAAACCTGGAACTATCACTCTGAACTGCACTGCTTTCACTAGGCTTATAGCAGAGAGATATAAACCTGGCACTATCACTCTGAACTGCACTGCTTTCACCAGACTTATAGCAGAGAGGTATAAACCTGGCACTATCACTCTGAACTGCACTGCTTTCACCAGGCTTACAGCAGAGAGGTATAAACCTGGCACTATCACTCTGAACTGCACTGCTTTCACCAGGCTTACAGCAGAGAGGTATAAACCTGGAACTATCACTCTGAACTGCACTGCTTTCACCAGGCTTACAGCAGAGAGGTATAAACCTGGAACTATCACTCTGAACTGCACTGCTTTCACCAGGCTTATAGCAGAGAGGTATAAACCTGGCACTATCACTCTGAACTGCACTGCTTTCACCAGGCTTATAGCAGAGAGGTATAAACCTGGTATGACAGGGTACAATCGATCACAGTCAACTTAATGTACCTTGTACTATCCTAAAACAGCACGTTGATAATGTTTCATGAAGGCTTCATGCACAGGAACGTTCTGTCAGCTGTATATCTGTTTATTTTTCTTTACTGGAATGCAGAATGCGTTAGCTTCCCTCCGCAAAAAATCTCCCTCGGGCTCAGAGCAGTATTTTTTTAAGCATCAAAATAACCACACCACTTCAGAACGCAGATGAGGGAAAGAAAAATATGTGGCAGTCAGAACAATATATCCAAGCGCGGCACACATCCGTGGTGTGATGTTCGTTCGACAAGATCAGGACTTCAGATTACTCAGAGTGAAACGCCCGCTTTTTTGGTTAATGAGTCGCGGGAACCACATGGTTGTACTGAAATTCTGAAGAAATGGGGGTTGGGGGTGTGTGTGTGATTGATTGTGTGTGTGTGGGGGGGGGGTTAAAATTAGCTGCCGTGGCACTTCTGCTTTCAGGTTGACTAGCGGGCCTCTTATCGTATCATCCAGCGGGTCGTGTACGTTCTTTTCGCTGCCTGGCTGCAGGGAGCAAGAAGCTGCCTGGTTTCTGAGAACCCATCTTTCATCGTTTCCTACCAGCTGTGATAACATTCGTCCTCTCTGTTTTTGTTTGTGTGTAAGGGTGTTTGTTTTGTTTCACACACTGGTTTGAGCAGAGCTGTTTATTATTCATTATCACTTCTCCAACAACAAGACCATTATTATTATTATTATTATTATTAGTAGTAGTATTATTATTATTTATTTTTGAATTTATTTTTCATTATGTGGTTGTAGTTGTTCATTTTGAAATGTTTTTATTATTATTTTAATTAGCAGCAGTAGTAGTAGCTATTGTCTTGTTATTGTTTTTATTTACTTTTTTGTATAATTTTTATTTATTTTTGAATTTATTTTGTCATTATGTGGTTGTAGTTGTTCATTTTGAAATGTTTTTATTATTATTTTAAATTAGCAGCAGTAGTTGTAGCTATTGTCTTGTTATTGTTTTGTTTACTTTTGTTGTATTATTATTTTTAGTAGCAGTAGTATTGTTGTTGTCATAACTGCTTTTAGTCCTGTTGTTATTGTCATTTTCGATGTCGCCGTTTTTAATGATTCAAGCACTATTGGAGCATCTGTCTAAGGAGAAGAAATCTGTACATCTGTATGTACAGATGTATGAGCTGATTTCTGTTTGCCGTTTGACCTGACAGGGCTCACAGCTACCCCTGCGTTTAGCCAAGCCAGTGTTACATTTCCTCACATGCCCATTTGCTACAAGTCATGACATGATTAATGTTACTATCGCTATTACTACTTTAGTACATTGTTGCTAATTTAATACATAACAGTAGATATGTAATAAACACAAGCGGTTACAACACCATTCCATTGTTTGCTCACAGGTGTATAAGTATGGTCGGGCGTGCGTCTGTGTTTTTCTCTGAGTTTGGTCTGTGTTGTGCTCGAACAGGTGTGGGTTGTGTTGTCGCAGTTTTGTCTGTGTTGTTATAACAGGTGTGTCTGAGATGGTAGTGTGGTGCAGTAGTTGGAGAGTTTTTTCTGTTCAACAAGGTACTTCACCTAAATTGCCTCAGTAGTCAGCTGTATAAGTGGACAGTGTGTAAAAATGTCAGCTGTGTAAGTTGCTATGCTTGGTTTCATTTGCTGAAACATTGTCTGTGTTTCACTGTAGTGGGTTTGTCTATGTTGTGTTATTACATGTTGGTCTCCATTGCATTATAACAGGTTTGGTTAGTGCTAACACGAATTTTGTCTGCACTGCAATGGGTTTGCTCCGTGCTGGGTTATAGCAGGTTTGTGTGCACTGTACGGGGTTTGCTTTGTGCTGGGTTACAGCAAGTTTGCGCTATGCCGGGCCATAGCAAGGTTGTCTGCACTGTAAAAGGTTAGCTCTGTGCTGGGTTATATTTGGTTTGACTGTGCTGGGTTGTCACAATTGTGTCTGTGCTGGGTCATCATGTTCGGGTTGTGTTAGAGCAGTTTTGCTTTGGGCTGGGTTATCGCTGGTTTTTCTGCACTGCAGTGGGTCTACTGTGCTGTAACTAGTGTGGTGCCCCCTGCAGGTTCGCCGCAGAGATGATGGACGAGGCCGTCCATCACGGCAGAGACCTGCTGAACAGCCGCTCCCTGCAGGCTCTGATCGCCGGCCTCAAGGCCTACAGCACCTGGGAGAACCTGGCCTGCCTGCAGGACTGCCGCGAGTGCACCGGCGGAATGGTGAGTTCTGATTGGGTAACCACACACCACCAGCTACCTTGGATTGGGCCTATCTCTGTCAGACACTAATACCAGCCAATCAGCATACAGTGCTACTCCAGGACTTATGGCTTATGGAGTAAAGACACATGTCTGTGGGTCACTCAACTGGGTCTCCTAGCAATGCCATAACGGTTTATGACTTGAGGTTCGCTTGAGGGATCTTTATACTCTTTCATAAACGGTTTTGTTTTGGCCCTTGTTCATACCGAACCTGGCTGACTTTTTCGTATTGTATTGTTTAGCAATAGTGCTTCGACATGCCCCTTGTCTAATTTGAATGACGTTTGCATTTCTTATCAATGGAAAGTGAATAGTTTCCACTCATCATTTCACCTGGTTGCATTTATGGTAATGAGGAGTTTGCCCAGGAGTATCTGTGTATTGTATGGTTTCGTTCTGGGCTGTATTATTCGGTCAGTCCGTAACTCTGAGGGTTCGTATCTGTGAGGTTCCTACCACACTGCACCCATTAATTACCAGAGCGCTCCTCAGCCGGATGATGGGAGAGCGATAATCAAGGAGACTGACAAAAAAAGAGAGGAAGCAAGAAAGAAAAGCAGAGAGACTGCGGTAGAACTCAGCCGCACTTGTTATACTGGCTGTGGTTACGGTATGACTGGGCTGCTCCTCACAGCTGTTCCACTGCACAGTACATGAACACGCTGCACTGTACGTGTTTGCAGGATATGCAGCGACATCACAAACAACCCCAAAAAAAAAAAAATGTCAGAGCAGCCGTCTTGCTAAACAAACACCAGCCTTTCTGTTCCACTTTAGTTTATCGGATGATGGAAAAACCAGATCGATCTGTGTTAGCAGGTAACACTGTTTCCCACAGAGAAATAGGGAAAACCGCCTTACGTAGTATGCCACATTTAATCTTTCTGCAGTCATGTGATGTAAAAAGGCTGGTAACCATGGACACCGACTGCATTGATAATGAAACTGCATATGTTTGAAACAGGTAAGTATTCAGCTCACAGAATAACTTGAGGGAAATGGTGGTGTTAATATGAGGGAAAATGAGCGATAAGTCCACAGCTATTTGAGTCATAGCTGGGGTGTGGGGCTATAGCTCCTGTGGGTGCGGGCCTCGGTGTCCGTGGGTTTGACCGCAGTTCTGGCGAGCTGCAGTGTCTGCTGGGACAAAAGCGTAGCATAGCGGTTAGGGAGCAAGTTGAATTCCCAGGAAGGGAGCTTCCATTTTACCCTTGGAAAGAAAAGCGCTTAACCAAAACTCTTCAGTAAATACCTAGCTGTAAAACTGGACAGTGTGTAGGAATGTAAACTGTGTAAGTTGTTCCGTAGAAGCAAATTTAAAGGTTTCAATGTAACACCAACATGGGGAATGCAACAGTGTCTACAGCTTCAACTCCACCCCCGAAATTTAGGGAGATACCAACTACTGTTGTGCTGGTTCGTCTCTGAGGACAACCATAACGTTGCCGTGGTTTTAATCTTTTTTTTTTCCAGTGCTTCTCGTGCGACATCGGTAGCGTTTTCGAGTTTCAGTGTGACTGTGTGTCCAATTATTGACCCCAGCTATAGCTGAGTTGGTGGGCGTAAAACGAGAGTCATTTAAGTGACACAGTGAGGTGGGGCTTTGAGTCACTCAACTAGGCAGCATGTGGTTTTCAGAGAGCTAGATAAATATTATTTCATCACGTTTAAGCCCTATTATGGCTGTGCTGTGGAAACCAATTTATTAACACAGATTTTCATATTAGGATTGTGATTTTCCAGATTTGACCCTCATGATAAAATTCGGTTCAACAGATACAGCGATTCAGACGTGTTTTGTGTGTTCCCCTTACATCTAACCCCTCCCCCTCCACTGTACTATTTATTTTTTCCCGTAATTATTCTTGGAAGACCCCTCTTAGATTCAAAGAGGACCTGACCCATTGCATTCCAAGGCAATGAGTCAACGATTAAAACGATACGGTATAAATGCGTCAAGGAAAAGAAACCAATTCTTTTAGTGTGAATAAGCAGGGATTAAATGTGGCCGTATACTGTACTTGAGTCACTGTGGTATGAAGTATGCATTAGGAATTACAGTATTTACTGTGAGGTCCTTTCAGACCGCATGGTTTACAGATAATGAACAAACGTTGGGTCGTCACCTTCCCAGCTCTCTGTGCAAAGTCCTGTGTCACCGTTTCTGAGCACTCCTGAGTGTAAAAGCAGAAATTTAAGTTCATCTGGAGTTGGCATCTATGTCTGCAACTGAAGCCGATAAGAACTGTAATATTGTTCGTTGATTAGAGCAGGTCGTTCAGCCTACACACCTCTGTCATTTAATCACCTGCATTACCATGGTAACCGCCTCCTTTGTGTATTTGCATGTCGTCGTGGGGATTCATTTAAGGTAGACTTGCAAGTCAAACAGCATTTCCAAAATGGCGTTTGTGATAGTCTCCTCCTTGAATATCTGAGCACAAGCTCCCGCCTTGATATGAGAGATAAACGATATTGCATAACATTTTTAGGCAAGTCTCTGAATATTGCGGAAGACATGCAGGAAAACCCCTCTGTATCCTTGTGACTCTGAAGGGGAATAGAATGAAAATGATCTCATTTTCAACTGTTTGCTAATGTTTTCGTAAGTGCTTTCCAATATTTCCAGTTAAAAGCATGTTTTTGTCCGTTCTCATATCGAGCCACCTATCATACGCCATTTGTCAGATTTATAGCAAAACTTAGATAATTAAGTTTGAAAATGTTATCTCAGATTCAGCATCTAATGACAGCTTATATAGCTACGGTTATTTCGTTAGGCACGCAGCCAGCTGGCTGGTTAGCTTCATTGATAATCATCTCAATTTCGTGGCACGCTTGTGTCCAAGGTAGATTGGACTGGGCGGTTCGGTGCATGTCACCCTCAATGGACTTTGACTAATGATTAATTCCTTAATAACATAATGGACTGTGTCACATGATTATTTAATGCGACATTCGCATTTTTCCAGTCTCTTTTTTTTTTTTTTTTTTGGTTCCTCGTAGCTGATAGGAAATAGTTATAAAAATAAATTAGCTTTTTGATTGAATTGATTGATTGATTGATTGATTGATTGATTGATTGATTGATTGATTGATTGATTGATTGGCTGTTGATTTTGAACATGGCCTGGAAAGCATCACCTTTCAACATTACGTAGCACGGATACCCTTGTGCCACACCCTTCATCTGTGTACTGTCCTATTTCTGCTGTCACTCTGTTTTTATGTATAAATACTCAATAATAGGAATAAATACTTTCCTGTTGGTATGAAAGGTACACAACAAATCCAAACTGCTTATATCCCTCTGTAACCTGACGCTACTCAATTTGTATGCTTCTCAACAGCCCCACCTAATTGCTCCATTCAAGTTTTTTTTTTATCTCTGTTGTTTATTTACTTCTGTTTTTTTTAATTCCTTTTTTCTCTTTCTGAACATCAGTCAGCCCTTCTGTATGTCGATGAAACCCTGTTTAGCTACATTTCTAATTATTCTCGTTATGTACATGTGTGTTTGTATCTATCTGCTTGTTTTCTGTTTTCCTAATGGTCAGTCTGCGTCTACCTGTCTGTCCATGTGTCTGTTTTTGTCAGTCTGTCTCTCCATCTGTCAAGACTATCTACTCAATGCAAGTCAAGGTGGTATGGGGGGAGGTTAGAGTGACATTCTAGGTTTGGTATTAGGTATAAGGGATCTGGGAGGGGTCCAGACCACTTCCCTGAACATGTCTTGGAAATAAAAATTTCAATTAAAAAAATAAATATTTTGTTCAGGCCGATAGAATACATCATCTAACATGGTGGTGGAAGGTACTTGTGGCCAAACTATTTCTTGCACATTGTCACAAACTGTTTTCTTAAGAGAACAGTACATTGTCACTAAGGTAAACTGGGACCCCTTTGGTTTCTCCAGCCACAAAGAACACCATTGCAGATAACAGGGAATTGGCCCTGTTATTTTGTAAATATTTGGATAAAAGCGTCAGCTAAATGTCAGCTAAATTATCTGTCTCAATGTTTTTTTTGCTATGTTAGTCAATAGTCAAAATAAATGAGAAAAAATGAAAAAAAAAAATACAATTTACCGTGAATATGTCTTTAAATGCATCACCTAGCAATGGATGTGGTGTATGTCTATCGTCATGGACAGACATATTTTTAAGTCATCGATCATGTGAATGTAGCATGAGGCAAGATATAATGGCTCTCTATTGTGTTTTTGTGTTGTTTTTATTGTTGATTTTTTGTGTGTATATTGTGTTGTTATTAAGAATGTTTTGTGTTATTAACATTTTGTCTCACTCTTGTTTTATGTTTTGTGCCTTAATCGTGTTATTAGTGATGTTTTGTGTCTTATTTGTGTTACTAGTGATGTTTTGTGTTTTATTAGTGTTGTTAGTAATGTTTTGTGTGCCTCTTGTGTCATCTTTACTGTGCTGTTTGTTTCATGCTTCTCTTCAGGGCTTCATGATGGAGAACCGTATCCCAGCCCTGAAATGCGACTCGGACGTCTTCGTGACCTTCGAGGGAGACAACGTCGTCATGCTGCAGGTGAAGTTTCCGAGGGCCGTCGGAAGGGGAAAACAAGCCATGACTGGATACTTCAGGACGGGCCCAGCGCGCGCTGGCTTTGCAAACAATGCCAAAGCACACAGGCACACACTCCGTGATTCATGCAGTCTTGGTCATGATCTTAATTGTTCTCTATGGGAGAAGATGCCCTCTGCTTAAGACGGCGTATTTCTAATTAGCGTCTTATTAAATGATGTCGAACAAGAACACGCTGTTTTCGGGGCCCGATTTTGGATGTTCCTCGCTGAACGCGAGACGGATTAACCTTCCTTAGTCATGCACCACATCTGTTTTTCACCACTGTACAAATATTCCGGGAGGGCAGCGTTCTTGGGAAAAGTAGGATGTATTCTCACAGACCGGGCCTCGCAGTCTAATAGAGCGATTGTGGAAACAAGACAGAACCCTTTTCATTTCTGTGGGCTAAACCTCCAATCTGTTTCTAATCATACCAATTGAATTTTGCAATAATATGTCCATAATCAAGGCTATTGTTTGGCGTAATTAGATAACTGTCAAATCTTAATTGGACGAATGGACGGTCTGGTTTTTTGACCTCCCGGTTCAAGGCCGAGACACAGTGGAGCGTTTGAAGGGATTTTCACACGTAACAGTCTGAAGGACCCGAGGCTAAAGCCATCTTTTGAGGGAACAAAAGAGGCCTCAGTACTGCTTTGAAAGGAGGGGTTCTTTTTATGTTGGTGTCTTTGAAAAAAAACCGTTACGGTTCGAGTCAGCGCTACTGATTCACAGGGCCACTGGGGTTTTCTTCTGGAATTAGATTATTTTGTAAAGTAAGAAAATAGTTTAAAAAAAATAAATAAATACATCCATGCAAATACAGGGAAAATACCTAAATGAAAAAACAAACGTTTTTGCCTTCAGATGAACTGTACCTCAGGATGGGGATTAAGAAGAGATTAGTTTACCGGCAATGTGGTGCGAGAATACGTCTCAAATTCCTGCACAGAAAGCATAGTTCATCTGAGTTTCCTTAATTTTGGAGGAACAAAATAAAATGGGGCATAACTGAAAAATCTGGTTTCTAAATTCCCCACCATGTACAAGTCATTGATGCAACTTTTTTTTTTTGCTTTTATTGAGTTTGCAAAAATCAGTTTTGGCATGGTTTAGGCAGCAAATCAAATTTAAGATGGCACTGCCTTCTTTTTCACCGGGAAAAATAAATAAAAATAAATTTGTGATGTGGATGAAAAAAATGTAGACAAATAAGTTGCTTGATCAGCGAAAGGGAAAATCTGGAATTTCCTGTTGGCACAACGCAACAAAAACATCCACATGGCACAGCGTAAACAGTGTGCACAGAATGCATTGTGCATGGGGCTGTTAAGAAAATAGTTTTTTATTTTTTCGCCTCTACTCAAATGCTGTTATTGAATGAAGTCACACTTGAGGACTTGAGTCACACTCGTCCGCTCAAGGGTTCACCCAGGGACACCAAGCATCTGGTGTTCAGCTGACCAATCAAAGGCAGTGAAATAAGATGGGCCGTCCCACCCCTAATCAACACCAATTACCTCGCCGATGAACTTGATTTACAAGTTTGGCTTGGGACGGGAGCAGAGATGGTTGGTTTCGTGGGAGTGTCCAAGGTTTTGGGGTCAGCTTGAAACGGTTTGCGTGTGGGAGCGATCTGTCCATCGCCTAGCAAAGAGTCCATCACCTCTATCATGAGAAAGGCTAACACCCAAGTGAAAATGAAATGAGCCTGACCTAAGGCAATCTGATCTGTGTGTTTAAAACCGATTGGAAGGACCCCAGTTTCGCCATGCGCTAACTCGGTTACCGGCAATCTTGTCAGAAGGGTTCTGTGCTCTCCCAAATTGCACATGGTAGCCCGCGGTAAGAGGGTCACCGTTTCCCTTTCAAACCACCATGTCTGCAGGTGTCACCAGATTTAATTTTCTCGTCAGACTGATGTGCTTAAATCAAATCTGCAGCTGGATGTAAGAACGGTGTCTACAGAAGCATAGCCCTGTCTCTTCCATAACAAGTGTGAAAAACATATTGTATTAATGATGGACTGGATTGACCTGCAATACTAAATGGTTTCTGGTTTCAGGTAATAGCGAGGAATGAAGGACTGGTTTCTGGTCTCAGGTCGTAGTCAGCTGTGATGGCCTTCTTTCTGATTTCAGGTTGTGGTTTAGTGTAATGACCTGGTTTGTGGTTCAGGTTGTGGTTTAATGTAATGACCTGGTTTCTGGTTTCAGATTGTGGTTTAATTTAATGACCTGGTTTCTGGTTCACGTTGTGGTTTAGTGTAATGAACTGGTTTCTGGTTCAGGTTGTGGTTTAATGTAATGACCAGGTTGCTGGTTCAGGTTGTGGTTTAATGTAATGACCAAGTTTCTGGTTTCAGATTGTGGTTTAATGTAATGACCAAGTTTCTGGTTTCAGGTTGTGGTTTAATGTAATGACCAGGTTTCTGGTTTCTGGTTCAGGTTGTGGTTTTATGTAATGACCTGACCTGGTTTCTGGTTCAATTTGTGGTTTAATGTAATGACCTGGTTTCTGGTTCAGATTGTGGTTTAATGTAATGACCTGGTTTCTGGTTCAGATTGTGGTTTAATGTAATGACCAACCTGGTTTCTGACCAGGTTTCTTGTTTCAGTTTGTGGTTTAATTTAATGACCAGGTTTCTGGTTTCAGGTTGTGGTTTAATGTAATGACCAGGTTTCTGGTTCAGGTTGTGGTTTTATGTAATGACCTGGTTTCTGGTTCAATTTGTGGTTTAATGTAATGACTTGGTTTCTTGTTTCAGTTTGTGGTTTAATGTAATGACCAGGTTTCTGGTTTCTGGTTTCAGGTTGTGGTTTAATGTAATGACCTGGTTTCTGGTTTCTGGTTTCAGGCTGTGGTTTAATGTAATGACCTGGTTTCTGGTTCAGGTTGTGGTTTAATGTAATGACCTGGTTTCTGGTTCAGGTTGTGGTTTAATGTAATGACCTGGTTTCTGGTTCAGGTTGTGGTTTAATGTAATGACCTGGTTTCTGGTTTCAGGTTGTGGTTTAATGTAATGACCTGGTTTCTGGTTTCAGGTTGTGGTTTAATGTAATGACAGGTTGGTTTAATGTAATGACCTGGTTTGTCTCTGGTTTTTCAGGTTGTGGTTTAATGTAATGACCTGGTTTCTGGTTTCAGATTGTGGTTTAATGTAATGACCTGGTTTCTGGTTCAATTTGTGGTTTAATGTAATGACCAGGTTTCTTGTTTCAGTTTGTGGTTTAATTTAATGACCAGGTTTCTGGTTTCAGGTTGTGGTTTAATGTAATGACCAGGTTTCTGGTTCAGGTTGTGGTTTTATGTAATGACCTGGTTTCTGGTTCAATTTGTGGTTTAATGTAATGACCAGGTTTCTTGTTTCAGTTTGTGGTTTAATGTAATGACCAGGTTTCTGGTTTCAGTTTGTGGTTTAATGTAATGACCTGGTTTCTGGTTTCTGGTTCAGGTTGTGGTTTAATGTAATGACCTGGTTTCTGGTTTCTGGTTCAGGTTGTGGTTTTATGTAATTACCTGGTTGCTGGTTCAGGTTGTGGTTTAATGTAATGACCTGGTTTCTGGTTTCAGATTGTGGTTTAATGTAATGACCTGGTTTCTGGTTCAGATTGTGGTTTAATGTAATGACCTGGTTTCTGGTTCAGATTGTGGTTTAATGTAATGACCAGGTTTCTTTCTGGTTTCAGATTGTGGTTTAATGTAATGACCAGGTTTCTGGTTCAGATTGTGGTTTAATGTAATGACCAGGTTTCTGGTTCAGATTGTGGTTTAATGTAATGACCAGGTTTCTGGTTCAGATTGTGGTTTAATGTAATGACCAGGTTTCTGGTTCAGATTGTGGTTTAATGTAATGACCTGGTTTCTGGTTCAGATTGTGGTTTAATGTAATGACCTGGTTTCTGGGTTCAGATTGTGGTTTAATGTAATGACCTGGTTTCTGGTTTCAGATTGTGGTTTAATGTAATGACCAGGTTTCTGGTTCAGATTGTGGTTTAATGTAATGACCAGGTTTCTGGTTCAGATTGTGGTTTAATGTAATGACCTGGTTTCTGGTTCAGATTGTGGTTTAATGTAATGACCTGGTTTCTGGTTCAGATTGTGGTTTAATGTAATGACCTGGTTTCTGGTTCAGATTGTGGTTTAATGTAATGACCTGGTTTCTGGTTTCAGGTTGTGGTGAGGGAGCTGATGACTCAGTACACAAAGCAGTTCGAGAGCAGCGCCATGTTCGGCCTCCTGAAGACATGGACCAGCTCAGCCTCCGACAGCCTGAGAACCAGGTCAGAACTACGGCACAGGGGCAGCGGAGCACCTTACAAATACTTCATTATCATAATGGTATTTTCCCATAGAAATTCAGTCACCGCCCAATTTCAGCCACACTGACCAAACTGTCACCTCAAAATTGTTATTCATTGCCCAGGTATTTCTTTATCTTCATTATGCATGTTCGAGATAATGGATTCCTCTGGATATGTTTTTGCTGCATTATCGGCTGATTTAGATGTCAAAGACAAGTTTGCACATTGTGCAGCACTAAAAATTGCTTCTGTTCTCAGTAAATGAAGATTCTAATATCCGCCTTCTATTCCCAGATGTTTTCAAGTGAATTACGCAAAAATTACTGAAAATGCTAACAGTTTATCATGTGACCTATCTGTCCGTGGCAGTTTCCTAGGTTTCAGCACGGATAAGGTTGGGAACTTGGCCTTCCTGCTGAAAGCAGTGAGCTACAGGGAAAGAGTCCTCCAACGCAGTCTGGCAGCTAGGCTTTACACGAAGGTAAGAGTTGTCCCCTTAAATCTGCCCTAGATAGTGTACACAAAGGTAAGAGTTGTCCATTTGAATCTGCCCTAGGTAGTGTACATGAAGGTAAGAGCTGTCCCCTTAAATATGCCCTAGATAGTGTTCACAAAGGTAAAAGTTGTCCATTTAAATCTGGCCTAGGTAGTGTTCATGTAGGTAAGAGCTGTCCCCTTCAAAGTGGCCTAAATAGTGTACATGAATTGTTTCACTTATGGACTAAGGCCATCATTTAAAAAAAATATAAATAATAAAATATAAAAAAATACATTAAAATATTTTTAAAACGTAAATAAGTATGGTGTGCAGGTGTTCTCCAATCTAACACATTCATATCATATAACTAAATATTATATGTGATTCTACTGCAATTTTTTATGTCATAGTACATTTTTAAATGTCATACCCAGATTATGTATTTCGTGCAAACGACAAGAAGATGATCGAAAAGATAAGGACAGCTGCATCTAACCTCATCACTTTCATCATGCCAGTTCTTTCAACCATTGCTTTGGTCGTGATCTGAGAGTTCCTTATTAGCGTTACTGATTAAACTGTGGTTTATCAACTTCTGTAAATGAGACAAACAGACAGATGAACACATAGGGAGGGGATGTGTGTTTTTGAAAAACAGATGGCATTTAGCAAGTTCCTGACAACAAGTACAACTGGTACTTGTCTGCATATCATGCAACCTTTTTTTTTTTTTAGTGACTGCACGTTAGCTGAGTTGTAGCATTGTGTAACATTAAGGGTGGCTACATGTTAGCTGAGTATCTTGTAGCGTTAGAAGTTATAGCTTAGTATCATCAGCTGCATCTTACCCATGCATCATGTAGCATTATGGATGTGTACACTTCGGCCAAGTATCGTGCAGACCTCCCTTATTGGCACCTGCTTATCAGCTAGTACCATTTAGCCAAATGCTGGCGGCACATTAATGGATTATCATTTAGACTAAAGCCCAACTATATGTTAGCAAAGTCTAATGTAGTCTTAAGGGTGACTGCCTGTTAGCAAAGTATCACGGGACATTATCGGTTACTACATATATAATATATGTATATTAGCAGGGTATCATATAGCCTTATGAGTTATGGCATGTTAGAACGTTATCAAATAGCCTTACGAGTGACAGCATGTTAACATGTTATTGTGTAAACTTATGGATGAGTGCGTGTCAGCAGGTTCTTGTAGTGCCTTATGGGTGACTACCTGTTAGCAGAGCAGCGTGTAACCTCATTGGTGACATGTTAGCAGGCTATCATATGGCCTTATTGGTGACTGCACATTAGCAGAGCACCAAACAGCTGGTATGATGTAACATCCAGGCATTTCTGTCGGGTGGGAGCTGTTTTCCTCTGGCAGAAGTCGGACTGAAGCGTCCATTGTTGGCCGTTCCCACGGCGAGAGCTCCCGGAGCGGCCGCCAAAGGACAGTTGCTTTGTCATCGTCAGCTTTGCCCGCACGGACATGACTCACTTCCTCTTTTGAAATCATCACTGCTTCAGAAATCAATTTAAAACACGATCACAGCGTGGCCGTCCTCCAAACTGCTTTAAAAGTAACGCCGAAAGAAGAGTTAGAGAAAGTATTATTTTTTAAAATAAACAAAGATAATAAGTGCAGGCTATACAATAGATAATGTACTTTTTTGTTTTTTAACCTTCCCAGGTGCAAGGTGACTAATGCTTCAATTGTACGATGATATATAGGCCAGGGCCAGGCAAGGCACAGATGCAAATGTGCGTGCTAATTAGCATATCATTAACATACGGATGCATTACTCTAAAAAAGTTGCACAATATGTTTGCTTTTACAGTTGTGTGAAGCAGAAGATTGACAGTTAGGAAGTCATCTCTCAAAAGTGTTATGAGGTGGCTCTTTTGCTACGTTCATATTTTTGTAACATGCCCAAATGAATATTAAACTCTTCCTGTGGATTCCTGTGGAATTTTCCAGATAGTTGGAAAATGTCTGTGGCTATGAACCAGGTTGAATCAGAAGCTTTTGTCTCATGCTGATGAGGTCATTTGCTTTCGGTATTCCTATGTGGTATATATGTATGAGATTTCTGGTTCAGAAATCAATATTCATTTGGGCATGTTACAAAAATATGAACGTAGCAAAAGAGCCACCTCATAACACTTTTGAGAGATGACTTCCTAACTGTCAATCTTCTGCTTCACACAAGGTACATGACTGGGACCCCTGAGGTTGGCGGTTCAAGCCCCTGTCTAGCCACAGCAAGAGCACCATTGCTGTTGGGCCCTTGAGCAAGGCCCTTAACCCCACATTGCACCCAGGGGGGATTGGCCCTTGGTTAGCTGTAAGTCACTTTGGATAAAAGCGTCAGCTAAATGACTGTAATGTAACGTCTATGTGCGGTCATATCAAGAGTACTATTCTGTGAGGCGCTATTCTGTAAACTTCACAGCATCAGAGTGATATTCCGCCCTAACTTCATTCGCTTATAATTTTTGAATACCGTTGTGTTTTGTCACAGGATTTATTGATTCATTCATGTTTGGAGCACACTTGTTCACCCCATACCTCTCTAGACTTTATGTAAGACCTTAAAAAATAAATAAAAAAAATAACATCTTGGAACTTCAGGGAACTTCAGGGAAACTGACTTTCATCAAGCAAAAATACTTTTCATGCTCATGTCTTTAAATAATATTTAGACCGAATGATGTACTTTTTGAATATCCTTGAATATCCTATTTGCAAGGGAATGTCAGACCAACTCACTGAAAAGGAATCTACAAAAAATGTCTCTGTAATTCTCATTTAATCTGTATGGCTAATTGGATCTTGACCTTCAGGTCAAAGTGTTTTGTAAAATGGTCGCCCAGAAAGTGACTAATCATTATTTGATCATCATAATTGTTTCCGAGTCAAACTTAAAGCAACAAGCACATGGCAGAACCTTGGCCTTTACAATCCTGACTCGTGAATGAATCGTGAGGCAAATCGCTGTTACTTTTCACAGAGCCTTAACGTGAAAGTTCATTGACTACCAGCTGAAGACGTTCTATATCATCATTTACTATGAAAGGGTCAGTGTTAGAAGAGTTCACTTTCGAGTTCGAGTTTGAGCTCAGGCATGGGCAAGAAAACGTACCATGCAATCAAGACACAGCTGCAAGAGGCTCACCTGGATGGTGGATGGACATATTCTCAGCTATACCGATGGCCTTGCACGACCTTGCACTGGACGACCTTCAACTCAGCATTGTTGTTTACCGATTACTGTACAGAGCGCATCTATGAAAATAATACCCAACAATGCACCACACTCAGTACTATGCATAACAAACACTTCCTGCAGGGGGCACCAGAGGTTCTCTCAGGGGTCCTGAATGGATCAGCACATTGTCATTGATTGAAAATATATTGTGGGAATTTAACTGCCAGTATACTCTGCACCGTTGGGTAAAAGTGAATACCGCTGCTCTGTTTGAACAGATTGTCACCTTTACTCAAAGTTGTCCCGCAGAATTTATGCTACAAGTTTCACCAGAAGTCGAAATCTCATTGCCCTGGAAGATAAAAGTGGTTCCCTTAAAACTGTGGTAATCGGGCCAAATTGGCAGTTGAGATTTGTACACTATGTGACCTAAGCACAAATATGAACCACAGTCACATGTACATGAGGGACAAAAGCCGATTGGCTGCACCAGTAACTGTGTAGCTTCATCAGAATTTCAAAAACTTCCAGCAAAGAGCTCCTAAATATGGCTAAATCTTCCAGACTCCAAGTCAATATAATCAAAGAAATAATGGCTAAACCACAAAAAACTAACATGCTACTTATCGTATAATTGAATTTCTGAGTTTCAGTTTTAGGAAATCAAAGCAAGATCTATAAAAATTCTGGGTAATCTAGGGTAATCCGGGGCCCTTGCAGTAGGGGTCTCTTTCAAGCATGCCACTGAGGTTATAACCAGGATCCTCCACTCCTCTCCGCAGGTGGAGAAGAACAAGAATGAGTTTTTCGGGGCCTGGAACTCCTGTCTGCATCACGTGACCAGTTTAGCCCTGGCACACATACACAGAGGTGAGAAAACAACTGCAAGTGCCAAGTCTGGCACCCCACACACTCTGACACAGTCTGATAGAGCTTCTGCTCTGTGTTTATGCATTGCTGCTTTGCCATATGTGACCTGCAATGATTGGAGCCTTCAAGATTTCTGATGGTGAATTTGATTGGCTGGGGTGGCTATGACCTTTACACTCTCACCTCTCCCCTGGCTCATACTTCCATGTTCCCACTGAGCAGAAATAATGTTAGCATATCATAGCAACTGTGAAGTTTGCTAATATGAAGATTTCAATTTTTTTTTTTTTTTTTTTTTTTTTCTCCCAAAGCCACAATCATCAAGTCTACTCGTGTATATCTAGTGTGCTGCACACTGTGGCGGTTGTTGTTGTAGAATTGTCCATACAGACGGCCGGTTGCTTACATTCGGGCTATTTGCCTTTGATTTTCTATTGAGAAACATCCTCAAACCGCAGGACTGAAGCCTCCATTGTTGGCCACTGCCATGGCGAGAGCTCCCGGAGCGGCAGCCACAGAGCAGCTGCTTCGTCACCGTCAGCTTTGCCCGCACGGCCGTTGACTCACCGCCTCTTTTTAAATCATAATCGTTTCAGAAAGCAATTTAAACACAGTCACAGCGCGGCCGTCCTCCAAACTTGCTTTAAGAGTAATGGCAAAGGAGGAGCAGGAGAAAGAATAAAGAAAGATAATAAGTGCAAGCTGTACAACAGGTAATGCAATGTGCTAAGTTGAAAAGTTAGCTTGCCAGCCAAATTGTGCTGTATTTTTTGCTTTTTAAACTTCCTAAGTGCAAGGTGACTACTGCTTCAATTGTACGATGATATATAGGCCAGGGCCAAGCAAGGCACCGATGCAAATCCGCATGCTAATTAGCATATCGTTAACATACGGATGCATTACTCAAAAAAAGTTGCACAATATGTTTGCTTTTACAGTTATGCGAAACAGAAGATTTACGGTTAGGAAGTAAGTTGTCCCTCAAAATTGTTATGTGTTGGCTGTTTTGCTACATTTATATTTTAGTAAAATGTCCAAATGAATGCACTGCAGAAATACCATTAGCATATCATAGCAACTTTGAGCTTTGCTAATATGAAGATTTCAAAATATTATTTTTAAAAGTCACTTCCATCAAATCTACTCTTGTATATCTCGTGTGCTGCACACTATGGAGGCTATTGTTGTAGAATTGTCCATACAGACAACCAGAGGTTGCTTATATTAGGGCTATTTGCCCTTTATTTTCTGTTGGGAAACAAGTGAAATGTTTGATGCGAAATGATTTGTCCGATACATAAACCAGGCAATCCAATGGACATTCTGTTTCTGTGTTTCTGTAGAAATGAAAAGTGTTACTGACTCGTGTTTTTTTAGGCCGCATCCAATCGTGACAAATCACAATGTCATGTAGGTGGAGCTGCAACAAGAGGTGGTGATTCAGCTCAACCAGTGACTAAAGCTTTCACTCTCAGATGCCCCTGGGAGACGTGTAGACGAGTGTAACTGATGTGAGAGTGTAGCACAGTCCTGGGTTCCACAGAGGGGACTAAAAAATAAACATACTTTTCGTTAGGCTGGAGTTAAATGGCTGTTAACAGGCTAATCCGCTCAATGTTTTCTATGTAGCTAATGCCAAAAACCTGGCCTGTTTTGCATAATTCACCTCATTCGAACCCCCCACGCAAATACACCACTCATTAGACATAAAAGACATAATAGCCTCTCTCGAAAGTCATATGTCTCCCCCATTATGTGTTTTGGTGCGAATGCAGCTGCCAGGACTGTGGCGTAATTTGCCTGTCGAGGGCAGAATTTGAATGGGGCGGATTTGAATGAAGTCACAAGTTCGTGAGGTTTGAGGTTGTGGGACATGAAGTCCTTAGGCACACCCCAGGGTGGTTTTCGGGACCCCTCTGCCCAGAAACACCACCCCACATCCTCCACCTTCACCTCCCCTTTCACATTCTCTCTTTCACTTCCCTCCCTTTACCACTCATCATATGGCCAGTCAATCCAATATTCGATACAACAATCAGTTTCTGTATTAACATGCTAATCGTTATTGACTAATGGATCTGAGTAACATTATTATGCTGTGGCTATGATATGCAATGGTTTTGTTTATGTTACTTATGGTTATGAGTTTCTTTTTTTGGCTCAGGATTTGTATTTTAGTTCTGGCTAATACGATCTCACCTGTTGCAGTGTTAACACCTTGTTGTGCTAGGAATTCTGTTAGCCTTGTCTTGCACTACCACCTGTTAGTCACTTCTCCGACATTGTTACCCTGGATAACATAGCATCCGCTAAGTGACTTTACTGTAAAGAAGTCAATCGTAAGGCCAAACCTGTTTCTGGGAAAGCTGAAGTTTGTTGCTGGTTTTTGTTGTTACTCAATTAATTAATTACAACAGTTAATTGGACAATTAACTCACCTTCCTTGGCTTCCTGGGTTTTAGTTGGTTGCTGGTTTTAAGATGAGGAAAAAAAAACAGCCACATCCAGGACCAGGGGTTGGCTGACATGGTTTGAATGTGTGATATCCTTTCTATAACTTTTGTAAATGGGATGTGTTGAATTGTATATCGGGTTTTAAATTTTTGTTGTCAAGGCTGGTGTCATTTTTGCTTTTCTCAGTGGTTTGTGTCTGTATGAGGGCCTTGGACAAAAATCATACAGCGCTGCACATCAATGTGGGGGGAACTCCAGACAAAACAAGATATTTTCCATAAACGTGATTCGCCTCATGAGAACATAAGAAATCGAACAGTTGACAGATGACGAAAAACCCCGAACACAGACTCTAACTTAAAGTTGCACAAGTCAGGTTAGCGAACAGCGGAAAGCTTACAAAAATGAGAGCTCTGTCGCTACAGAGATATTTCAGTTCACTGCGAACCTCTCCTCCTCTTGTTTATTTATGAGACGAAGATAACCTTTCCTATCTGTCGTCTGCCTCCCACACAGTCAACCCCAGCCTTTAAAAAAAACTCACCAACAACTTTAGCAGCGGGATCCAAACATCTTTGTCAAAGCAGAGGAGTTAGAAATACGAAACTCTCCATCCCGCCCCCAACCCCTGGTGTTGGCAAGGGTGCCAAAGTCCCAGCAAATTTTTTTTTGCCTTGTTTTGTTTTCGTTTAAATTTTTCGTCACCTATAGTCACATTTATCAGGCCTTGTTTGGTTCGCCTTGATGTGCGATCGAGGGACAGCGTTTTATTTTTAAACCCTTCTAAAGCTCGCACGTTCACCCTGCCGCTGTGGAACATCGCACCGCCTAATTTAGATATTCATGTTCCGACCCGAGTGGGAGGCGAACGTTTTAAAGGGTTTATTAGTTATTTTACATCAAAGCTGAGCTGTTTTGTTTAGGTATTCAAAGTAGCTGGCGCTATGAAATAAATGACAGACAGCGGCCATTATCATAAAGTGTGTTTCCTCTCTCCTTTTTGTCATTAAGTGAATAATCGAGTAAATGTTTACCCCCAAAATCTTTGCTTCGAAATAAATTTGAAATAATTTTGTTAAGTTGAGCTATGGACTATCATAGGAGCCACTGTCGAAACCTTGGGCCTACCTCAGAACGGTCAACCATTCAAAGTAAAATTCAGCTGCCACGCCGTTCAATTAAGTGGAATAATTTGAAATAAAATAATGTTCAGCTTCTTTATTCCTGTCAGAAACTGGTTTTATGCGAAAGGGATCTTCAGCTAAGAAAATCAGCGTTAATAAGTAGCTTGTTTTCCATGGGTTACTTATAAGTTGATTAAAGACGTCAAAAACGCTAAATTTATTTCAGATGTGGGTCAGAAACTGTGTGCTTTACGATCTGAGATTGTTCGGTGCACGAGTGGCATTTTGAGTGAGTGTGTGTGTGTACGTTAATGCAACTATGAATATAAAGTAATCTGTGTTTCAATCGATTTGTTTGTTTGATGCATTCTGTCTTGTCAAACCTTTTTAAGTGCATTCCTCACATTCATTTAATGTACTTTTTGGTCTATTTTAGATTGTGGTATTTAGGAAATGTCTGGGTTTTTTTTTTTTTTTTCCAGAAATAGCTATTTAGAGATTGACTTTAGCTTCCAGATTGTAAGTTTTTAAGCAGCAGTTAGAAGCAGAGACGTTCAACATTAGTGATGCCCCCTCTCTCTCTATCTCTCTCTCTCTCTCTCTCTCTCTCTGTCTGTCTGTCTGTGTGTGTGTGTTTTTCCCCTCCTGCAGTTACACTGGAACAGTTTGCTCTGGCAGTACAAGCCTGCCAAGTCTCAGCCGACCAGACTCTGCTAACAAAGGTAGGTGAGAAAGAAGTTTTCCACTGCTCACTGTAGCGCCGCAAACCCTAGCTACCACGTGTGTAGATAAACCGGTCTAAAAAGCCGCTGCCCTAGTGTGAGTGTGTGTGTGTGTGTGTGTGTGTGTGGGTGCCTGTGAAAGTGGTGGGGTGGGTAGGACAGTCAGACCCCCCCACACCTAAATTTGGGTTTTTTTTTTGTTTTTACAAATATATGCAGTCAGCCATAAGCTGCAAATTCAAAACCAGAGAAAGAGGTTGAATTGAAATAATTCAAAGCAGATGACTGAAAGACAAGCATGTCCCACCATTGCTAAGCAGAAGTAGTATACCTGTGACTCTCTCTCTTTCTCTCTCTCCCTCTCTCTCCCTCCCTTCCTCCCTCTCTCTCCCCTCTCTCTCTCTCTGTCATGCCATGCTATTAACCTACCCAATGACATCATGTCTGTGTGTGTAAGTGAGTGAAGGGCCAGTGGAGCCCCCCAAAACGCAACCCAAGGCCGTGACACGAAAACCACACTCCGTTATCAAAAAAGAAAAACAAAAAAAGCAGAATTCCAGCCTGTTGATTCCAGCAGACTGAAGCCCTCATCTCTCACTCTCGCTTTTGCGTAACTCCGTGTCGCAAATCGCTCGTTGTCGTAGCCGCACCCTGCTTGTCTGACACCATTTACCCCCAGCTCAGCATCCTGTTGTGGTTAGCTTTTGTCAGGAGATGGATAGCTGGATTGACAGAGCCGTATCAACTCTCATTTGCATTTTTTTTTTGTTCTTACTGTTTTCAGACAGCTGAATTAAAAAAAAAGATGTTTTGAGGGAAGAACAGTTCAATGCGTGAGTCAGTAGTTTTATTGTATTTGGTGTAAGTGTGAATGCAGTTTTGGGAATACTCTTTAAGACTGGATTTAAATACTGTGAGCGTCTCTGTCTACTGCTTACTATGCGTCCTGTCAAGCTGCTTTACACAATGACAGCTATAGGCCTCACTTTCTTAAACATTTAGCACATGCAAAACAGTTTTGCTGGCGCATAAAGACTAAGAGAGCATGTGATTGGTTGAGGTAGTTTGTTTGCTCCAATCACAAATCGTGTCAATGGCATGTACAAAAATTTTAGTATGTACTAAAGGCTTTGATGAATCTGGTCTTTTCTTTGTGATGTCACTGGGGAAATGACCCTTTTCATCTGCTATCTTTTCTTCCTCATTCAGTTGAGAGAAGTTGTGGTGGACCTCAGTCTGAAAAACCTTTTGTAGGTCACTTTTGACTAACTTTTCATTTAAAAACCCAATTGATATCCCGTCTTAGTGTCCTTTTTTCTGACCTTGAATCAATATGAATATTAACCATTTACCATTAACCAACAAATATTACCAGAATATACCAAAAATAATTTGCACATTTGTTTATGTCATCACCCGCTTTTAAAAGTTCAGTAACTTAAGTGAAACACTCTTATCTCCGGTCGCGACCGAGCCACGGTAGCGCCGTGTCTGTGAAATGAGACTGGCCAGGTCATGTGATTCCCCCCGTCATGTGAGGGAGAAAGAGAGAGTTACGGTCATGTTCGCACCTGGCCCGACGACACAGCTGAAGCCACTGGGCCGTAAAGCTGTTGAGCTGAAAAACCGCGATTCATTCGCAAGCTGTCGGCTTCGGCACGAGGGTGAGAGGGGGGTTCTGTCACTAAGTGCCACCCGTTGACGGGTTCGAGCAAGACAAATGTCCAGTCAGGTGTACATTGTAGACGGTCCACTTTGAACGTTTACATTTACCTGTGTAGAAAATGCTGTTACATCTACATGATATTTTACATTAATTTAAATAGCTGGTTGTTTTTTTTTTTTTTCCAAAAATGCAGTAAAACTTGCGCCTATTTTTATGCATCCGTGCATGCAGCTAAAGCTTCATACAGGTAGATCAAAGCTGCCAACATCCAAATATGTATGTTAAACAAATATTTCTTCCCATCATTTTTTCATAGTTAAGTATATAGTCACTTTTATATGGCATAAAGATATCTGTTTTTAATCTGGATACTGTTATATGTCCTCCATTTTGTACTAATTAGTATTTTGGTTATTGTGTTTTGACCTACTGCAGATGGAGATTAGCTGTAGCTATTATTAGAGTGATGCGATGTGTTTCACTTTGTGAAACTTTTGTCAGAAATTACCTATGAAATGAATAATGCAGCGGGAACCACCGCAGTACTCCCCTCAGGATTTAAACCTGCAACCTCTGATCCAGAACACTCACAGGGACTCCACCGTGTCACATCATGAGACTGTCACGAGGTGTCATCCCTGGTGTGCCGTGATCTATCACATGATATCGTGACCAGAGAAGAGACACCTCAGCGTTGTGCTCACGCAATCATCTTCTAAGAGATATTTTTTAAAAAACGCACTGACACCTGTATTCAGTCAACCGGAGGTGTCTCTCTCTTTCACTTTGAATCCACTTGAATCTTTCGTTTTCACTCTATCAGTTGCAACTATATATATTTTTTTCCTCCAGATTCAGCATGGCAAGTTTAGCAATCAACAAAATGAACAAAGTGACACAAACCCATTAATGCAAGTTTAAATTCAGGTCAAAGGGCAATTGAATTAATGACTTTAGACAATGAGTCCCAAAGCCGAAGGCTGGTCTTGTTTTAGGATAAACTGTTTTTCTGATCGAGATATTTTAGTGATGAGCTACAGCAGTTTGACCTTTACGCTACGTTACATTACACTATCATGATCGATTGCTTCCTTTAAAGAGAAAATCTGTACTGCAGTTTCCTGTTCAGTTTAGTGATATTTCCCATAATGCTTTCTTCTCCCTCTGCTGCAAAAGTCACATATTTTGATTTTAAAATGTCTTTTGGCGGAGAAGCATATCAGTGGCTAACGTTGACATTTATATGGAACTTACGTTAAGTCAGTCCTTTGCCTGTTTACTTCATGTGATTTGTGTCCTTTTTCGATGGGCGTTCACATCATTTATCCACCCCCTCTGTGCGCGTTTATGAGTGAAAAATATTAAAATACGCCATAGTGATGGTTTAATGTAATTCTTAGTAAGCCGAGCTTGTAACTGAGGTTGCCAGTTTGAATCCCCTCCCTGATGGGTCAATGCCAGTTCACCCCTGAGCAACGTACATAACCTGCACTGCTTAAGTAAAGGCGATAGAAATAGATTCCACGTTGCATTTTAAATGCTAGCCGTGGAATCCCGGACGAGACCCCTAAATGAAATTTGTGTAAAACACAACAGCAAAATGGACCTGCAGGTATAGTGCGTCTGTGGAGCTGGCTGTGGCGCGATGTGAAACCAGATCTTCTCACAGGCACGCGTTCAGAAAAGCTTCTTTATCTAACGCTTATTTACTTTCAAGAGAATCATACAGAGAGAGAGAGAGAGAGAGGTGCGTGACATATTTTGCTAGCTGCAAAAAAAAAAAAAAAAGGTTGTGGTTTTGGACAGATGGAAACAGTCTGTTGGTGTTGTGTTATTCGCTTGCGATGGAGCTGCTTTTGAAGCGTTCCGTGTCAGAGAAGACGGTGGTGCGCAAGCTTTGGTAGCATGCCAAATAAGACGAAACCGCTAGTTGCATTCAGACTGCAAATGTTGATATTCATACTGTGCCAAAGTTCAACCCAATATCTACTTCTAAATTTTTGTCTCTTCTAGTCAAACTAAATAAAGTTATATTTTTTGGACAGTACTTTCTCTTGCCTTTCAATTCCGCTAGATTTGGGTAATACAGCCCACTTTACCACCATAAAAAGTTATGTAATGATGTTGAAGTTATAGATAGCTTGGTGGGTGCTGGTTTACCCATTTTGTCAATGTTCGGGTTTTTATAGCTTGTATTTCCACGTTAGCATTGTTAGCGGGCAAACTCCTTCACATCAGCTTCTTCGCACACACTGAGGATATGGTATTTTGTAGCTTTGTTTATGATTATGATGGAGCTGAGTATGACTGTAGTGTTTGTACTCAGGATTTATATTTTAGCTCTGGTTAGTACAGTTAACTTGCATTACTTATTTAGTGATGTTGTATATATACTCACTGATCTTGGAATATTGTTAGCCAGGTATGGCGCTATTGGTCAAATTAATCAGATGAATACACATGTTCTCCTGTATTGTAAGTCACTCTTGATAAGTTAAGGAAGTGTAATGTCATAAAATGTAGAAATATAATGAAATGTAATTCTCAAAAACTCATTTACAACAAAAGGCCATGGATATGGTGAAACGTCTGTGCAGTTCAAGTGTGTGGTTACTGTGTTGGAAAGGGGTGGACAGGAATATACACCTAATGTGCCAAATGAACAAAATGAGAGACTGGGGAAACAGTTTGTTTTGATTTGTGTTTACTGCCTGGGAAAAAAAAACAGAGTATAAGTCCACGTTTTGTGCTTGAAAGAACTGTGGGAATTTAGATTTGTGCATGTGCCTGAGAAAACTGCAGGAGCTAAGGTTCATGTTTTTGTGACTGACAAAAACTGAGAGTTTAGGTCTGTGTTTTGTGCTTGGGGAAACCGTGTGAGCTTGGGGTTTATCTTTGTCAGTTGAGGTAAGGTGGGTGCACTTAGGGTTCATTCCTTCACTTTAGGAAACCATAAGGGGTTTAGGGATGGTGTTTTTAGGTTGAGAATATGGTGTTTGTGCAGGGTTAGAGTTTGTGTTTATTCACTGGAAGAAACCATGTGAATTTGAAGATTGTGATTTTTGCTTGAGGAAATATATGATTTTAGGGTTGTGTTATTCATTTAAGGAAACCCTTTTAGGGTTGCGTTCATTCGGTTGTGGAAACCTTGTGAATGTAGGGTTTAGGGTTTGTCTGAGGATACGGTTTCAGTTTAGGTTTTGTATTTTTTGCATGAGGAAACTGAATTTTGGGTTTTTTGTTTCTCAATTGAGGAAACGGTGGGTACGCTGAGGGTTTGTGTTTATTTGCTTAAGGAAACCATTTTCGTTTGAGTTTGGTGTTTGCTTGAGGAAACTATATGGGTTTAGGGTTTGTATTTTTAGCTTAAGGATATATTGCTTGTGTTCATAGAATTTGTGCTGAATTTGGGGCCATGCTTTTTGCTTGCAGAAAATGTGTGAATTTATTTTGTGTTTTACAATCGAGGCAAGCCTTAGGGTTTGGGGTTTGCGTTATTTGCTGAGGGAAACGATGCATGCTTTTAGGAGTTTGTGTTTATTTGCTTGAGGAAACTGTGAGCGTAGGGTTTATGGTTTATATCTGTTTGCTCGAGGACACTGTGTGTGATTCAGGTTTGTGTTTGTTTGCTTGAGGATGCTGTGTGTGTATTTAGGGTTTTTGTTTGTTTGTTTAAGGACACTGTGTGTGTTTAGGGTTTGTGCTTACTTGCTTGAGGATAATGTGTGTGTGTTTAGGGTTTGTGTTTGTTTGGTTTAAGATACTGTTTGAGAGCAGTCCAGTGTTTGTCTGTCATTCTTTTTTATCTTTATTTGTATACAGTGCATTTTGTGCATAAATCAAATCAGAGTGCTGTGCACATAGAGAAGAGAAACATTAGGAGAAGGAGGTGGGTGGGGGTGCCAGTGGTGCAGACTCTCGGGGACAGGAAGTTGGGTGAGCAAAGCCACTCTCTGGAGAGCTGCCGCCGAGCCAATGTCACCACGCCACCTACGACTTAGTTTTCAAAATCACCAACCCCTAGAGAGCAGATCATTCTAACGAGACAGAAACCGAACATCTAATCAATAAACCATTCAGTGACTCAATCAACTGATTTATTGAGCGGGTAATTGATTGACACCATTTTCGAAATCTACTGTATTTATCACAGTCTTTTAACAACAACAGTCAAAACAAAACAGTTGAGGCTGTTTATCTGAAAACTAGTCAGATGTTCCCACAAAGCATTAGATGGTGAGAGAAGCTCAACTGAACTGATGGATAAAAATGGATAAATTCAGCCCAAGCACTACATCAGCCAATGACAATGAACTTGTTGCTCATACAAGGGATCTGATTGGTCTCCTGAGTTCAGCACACTGTCTATGAAGCTCTTTAGGGTGAAGAGACCACCGGAAAGACAAATCGAGGGGGACTTTGCTCACGTTGCAATGAAGCCTGTTCCTAGTTTTTAAGCTGTAAATGTATCAAAGCGATCTGTTCCTTTTGCATCCTTACATTTAAAATAACATTTGGAACTGCTCAGGGTGTAAAGTAATAAAGATAAGCACAAGTTAAAGAATGGTTGATGCTTTTTCGTGTCCTCAAAATGTGAGTTATATATTTAGGCAAAGTGTGGCAGAGAAACTGCTGTTAAATGTAAGCGGCCATTCGGAGATGGCAGCTTTTAGCGCTGTGTTCTATGAAACTCAGTCTAAAATTCGCCAGCGGCTTTATGCTGTTGATACGAAATGATGGTCAAGTGATGTAAGGGGCTGGTAGGCCTTGGCTTCGGTCGACTGCAAACCACATAGCACGGGCCAAATTTTGCCCCTCCCCCGGTTTGCGAAACGGCGTCCTGCCGTAATCCGCTGTTCAAGGCCACACCAGGGATGGGGATGGGGGTGGGGTGGGGTGGGGATTGGGGGGGTTAGAGCGCTGCGGGGAAATCCCTTTGGATATTCCGGAGAGATAGGATCTGTGAGACAGCGGCTTCTTTTGTGCTCCGTACGCAGCCGGGTCATTTTAGATCAGACAGCCTCGAAGCCCTTTGCTCGTGGGTTGATTTGTAGCGAGGGACTTGGGCCAGAGTCAGCATTCTGTGCAGTCATTGGCCGTGTGGGTCGCACGCCGTGTCCTAAGTGATTGATAATGTGATCTGTCATGCTCCATAATCATAGTCATGCAGAGGGACCATGATACAACACTTGGGCTTGTAGCTCAGAGGTTACAGTGTAGTATAATGGTTAGGGAGCTGGGCTTGTAGCTCAGAGGATACAGTGTAGTATAATGGTTAGGGAGCTGGGCTTGTAGCTCAGAGGTTACAGTGTAGTATAATGGTTAGGAGCTGGGCTTGTAGCTCAGAGGTTACAGTGTAGTATAATGGTTAGGGAGCTGGGCTTGTAGCTCAGAGGTTACAGTGTAGTATAATGGTTAGGGAGCTGGGCTTGTAGCTCAGAGGTTACAGTGTAGTATAATGGTTAGGGAGCTGGGCTTGTAGCTCAGAGGATACAGTGTAGTATAATGGTTAGGGAGCTGGGCTTGTAGCTCAGAGATTACAGTGTAGTATAATGGTTAGGGAGCTGGGCTTGTAGCTCAGAGGATACAGCGTAGTTTAATGGTTAGGGAGCTGGGTTTGTAGCTCAGAGGATACAGCGTAGTTTAATGGTTAGGGAGCTGGGCTTGTAGCTCAGAGGATACAGTGTAGTATAATGGTTAGGGAGCTGGGCTTGTAGCTCAGAGGTTACAGTGTAGTATAATGGTTAGGAGCTGGGCTTGTAGCTCAGAGGTTACAGTGTAGTATAATGGTTAGGGAGCTGGGCTTGTAGCTCAGAGGATACAGTGTAGTATAATGGTTAGGGAGCTGGGCTTGTAGCTCAGAGGTTACAGTGTAGTATAATGGTTAGGAGCTGGGCTTGTAGCTCACAGGTTACAATAATGGTTAGGGAGCTGGGCTTGTAGCTCAGAGGTTACAGTGTAGTATAATGGTTAGGGAGCTGGGCTTGTAGCTCAGAGATTACAGTGTAGTATAATGGTTAGGGAGCTGGGCTTGTAGCTCAGAGATTACAGCGTAGTTTAATGGTTAGGGAGCTGGGTTTGTAGCTCAGAGGATACAGCGTAGTTTAATGGTTAGGGAGCTGGGCTTGTAGCTCAGAGGTTACAGTGTAGTATAATGGTTAGGGAGCTGGGCTTGTAGCTCAGAGGATACAGCGTAGTTTAATGGTTAGGGAGCTGGGCTTGTAGCTCAGAGGATACAGCGTAGTTTAATGTTAGGGAGCTGGGCTTGTAGCTCAGAGGATATAGCATAGTTTAATGGTTAGGGAGCTGGGCTTGTAGCTCAGAGGTTACAGTGTAGTATAATGGTTAGGGAGCTGGGCTTATAGCTCAGAGGTTACAGTGTAGTATAATGGTTAGGGAGCTGGGCTTGTAGCTCAGAGGTTATAGTGTAGTATAATGGTTAGGGAGCTGGGCTTGTAGCTCAGAGGATACAGCGTAGTTTAATGGTTAGGGAGCTGGGCTTGTAGCTCAGAGGTTACAGTGTAGTATAATGGTTAGGGAGCTGGGCTTGTAGCTCACAGGTTACAGTGTAGTGTAATGGTTAGGGAGCTGGGCTTGTAGCTCAGAGGTTACAGTGTAGTATAATGGTTAGGGAGCTGGGCTTGTAGCTCAGAGGATACAGCGTAGTTTAATGGTTAGGGAGCTGGGCTTGTAGCTCAGAGGATATAGGTTCATTTCCCTGGTAGGGAAGTGCTGTGGTACCCTTGCTATGGAGTCAGTAGCACAGAAATAGATATTCTTAGTTGCTCTGGATATGAGCTTCTACTTAAAATAGGAATAATGTTTGAGTGTGACTACATAGTTTGGTACAAGTGTGTGTTACAACTGGTTAGAAATATTATTTGCATCCTGAAATAGCTTTCACCATGCTTATAGCAGAGAGGTATAAACCTGGCACTATCACTCTGAACTGCACTGCTTTCACCAGGCTTATAGCAGAGAGGTATAAACCTGGCACTATCACTCTGAACTGCACTGCTTTCACCAGGCTTATAGCAGAGAGGTATAAACCTGGCACTATCACTCTGAACTGCACTGCTTTCACCAGCCTTATAGCTGAGAGGTATAAACCTGGCACTATCACTCTGAACTGCACTGCTTTCACCAGGCTTATAGCAGAGAGGTATAAACCTGGCACTATCACTCTGAACTGCACTGCTTTCACGAGGCTTATAGCAAACAGATATAAACCTGGCACTATCACTCTGAACTGCACTGCTTTCACCAGGCTTATAGCAGAGAGGTATAAACCTGGCACTATCACTCTGAACTGCACTGCTTTCACCAGGCTTATAGCAGAGAGGTATAAACCTGGCACTATCACTCTGAACTGCACTGCTTTCACCAGGCTTATAGCAGAGAGGTATAAACCTGGCACTATCACTCTGAACTGCACTGCTTTCCTGTCGTATGGGATAGTAATGTTTGCAATGGTAAGGGAGCTGGATTAGTAACCCCAAGACTGCAGGTTCAAGTGTTATTTTTTCGCAAATGGACATCTAAATGGACGGTGAGTAGAAATGTGCGTAAGTCACTCTTTATATGAGCACCCGCTCAGTGCTTACATGTTTGTATTGTATAAGTTACATGCATCAGGGACCAATACTTCCAACACCAAACAGCACTTCTGATTCATCCAGTAGGTCCATACGGTGTTACTATTGCAATGAAGAGTTAGAACAGCTCAATCTTTTGTCTGTTATTTTTGTGATTGTTAGTCCTGCAGTTTGTCGCTTTGTTTTTCTTCAGAACGATTTAGCATCGTTCATCTCGTTATCTATATCGTGTTCCTCTTTTGTGTGCGAACACCTTGATGAATTGGAAGCTGTTTAAACCACAGCAGTAGCTGAAATCGCCACGCTCTCAAGATGTGATTATAAACGTCTCAACCGGTTGATTTTTCTGTGAAATTGAGAATAAGGTTGACTCAGGTTTTTCGATTGAAACTCTTTGAATCCCCTGTTTCTTGTGGTTTCTTTGATTTATAGCCAATAGACATTACTCAGTGCTTGAATTAAGGTTTGCAGTTGCAGAACTTCTTCTTGTTTTGAGCTGGTTCATGAGGACCTGTTGGGGACATGCAAAGTGTGAGATTTCAGATGAATGACAGAGATACGCGCAATTTTCCACACACTTGCGTTTAGTTTGGTTAGCTATAATTAGAGGCTGATGTCCGCACTGGTCAAGAGCTGTGAGCGGTGTGTACAGCCGGCTCAGAGCAGTGGAAAATACAGAGTAAATGTGCAAACTCAAAGCACGGTCGCCTCTGTGCTGCTTGGTGAGTCGCAATGGAAAGTTCCACCCAGGGTCTCAGAACTGAGACACTGTCCACAGGCCTGTGGTCCTATAGCCACCCAGAGAGAGGGCATCTCACACATACACACCCATATGCAGTTGCACCGTACACATACACACACACACACACACACACACACACACACACACACATACACACACATGCAGGTGCACATAGGTGTGTGCACATGCACACACACACACACACACACACCCATATGCACAT
The DNA here is from genome assembly GCA_022829145.1 of Albula goreensis. NCBI lineage: Eukaryota > Metazoa > Chordata > Actinopteri > Albuliformes > Albulidae > Albula > Albula goreensis. Next base: position 35,243,564 of record CM040748.1, on the reverse strand, counting down.
GCACTGTACTCATACACACACACACACATGCAGGTGCACAAGGTGTGCACACACACACACACACTCATAAACACACTCACATGCAAATGCACACATACATGTTCACACACCCATACACACACTCACACACACATATGCAGGTACACATAGGTGTGCACACACCCATAAACACACTCACATGCACACACAATATGCATACAGGAGCACAGCCACCCATGCACATACACACTCACACACTCATACCCACACACATGCACCAATACAACGCTCACACACATGCCTGCACAAACACGCACACCCACCCATACACACATGTGAGCATACACACACTCACATATACACATTTGCATGCATGTACACACACGTATACATGCTTAGGGTGTGCATGACGCCAAATACTGTATTTGGAAATGCACAAGTATAACATAACATAAACTAATAATATTTATCCAAATTTGGATTGTTCTCCTCCTTACTTTCTCACTGATACAGGGAGTAATGTTTGCAGTTCAGTCCCAAAGGAAAGACAGAGCACTCTGTAGTGAAGTTTGATGGCTGCTAGCCAAAATCGAGCATGCAGTCACACCTCTACCATACTCAATGAACAGCTGGGCTCAAAATCACAAACTTGTTGATCAGGCAAGCAGAACACTCTATCGAATTGTCTAACCATACCAGTAAAAATGGACAAGATGAAATGTGTCCACAGATAAATTTAATGAAAATGTTCATGGTGTGCAATCTTGCGTGTTAGCTATGAGACCAGCGGTTTGAGAACCGCCAGGTGTTCCATACCTGGGAGTCGAACCTGCAACCTCTAACTTGCAGCTGTGTTCAGCGTATAGAGTGTGGATAAGTATTATATTCATACAGGTGCTGTAAAAGGAGATGGATTTATCAGGTTGAGTTCTGCCCACAGACCAGAAGGGGATAGGTGTAAATTAAAGGCTAATTCCTCACAGACATAAGACATTTTAGCTGACACTTTTATCTAAAGTGACTTACAGTTGATTGGGCTAACCAAGGGCCATTCCCCCTATGAGCAATGTGGGGTTAAGGGCCTTGCTCAAGGGCCCAACAGCAATGGTGTTCTTGCTGTGGCTGGACTGGGGCTTGAACTGGCAGCCTCAAGGGTCCTAGTCATGTACCTTAGCCACTATGCTACATACAGGCTAGAAAAGACCCCATATTAGAAAAACCTTTTGTACATATGGAATTATCAGTGCTGGAACACCTTCCAGGTGATGTGGTAGAGGCAGAGACTGTTGGAGTGTTGAAGATGAGGCTTGCCACAGTGCTGGGAACTCTGTGGTCCAGTGGGTCACAAGCTCAGTCCTCTTGCCACAGCGTGTATGCTGGTCTCTGTTCCAACAGCAGCCACATCCTCTGAGTAACAACAAGATGTCAGTTGACCTTAATTAGACATAATTTAGGGGCCTCTGGGTAACCACAGTTACCCACCACAGTGTCAAAACGTTGCTTGATCCCCGGTTTTGCCATCACCGGCCATGGCCAGAGTTCCCCCTTGGCGAGGCAACAACTGGCCAGGCCAGCCAAGCGCGTTCATTGGTCTCATCACCATAGCGCCCCCTCCGTCACGCCGGGGACCTGTGGCGGCACAAACGGTACGCTTACCGCGTCATTCTCCAACATCACAGGCAGTGTGCGATTAGCGGGAGGAGGAGTCACATGCTCGAATTTCCAGAGGCCAACCAGTTCAGCTGAACAAGTTCGGGTTGGAAAAAACGGGAAAAAATTGGGGTAAAGATAATTTAAAAATAAAAAAATGTGACAAAATGTGGTTAGGAATTCTGTCAGAAGCAATCCCATGTTTTACAACACAGGTCAGATGCTGTCATTCTCTTATTGTGAGGTAAGGCGAAGGGTTTCTTTGAGCGCAGGCACATTTTAATCGATTAAATTAAACATAGACAGGTGGATCAATGGAATCCTAAGAAGTAAGTGTGGACACCCGATGCTAAAAATAAATATTTGATAGACACAATGAAAGTATAGTCACTTGAAATTAGTCATGAAAACGTAGATTGAAACATGAGGAAAGGAAATGGCAGTGAGCCCAAACCCACATTGTGTTGTTATAAGTTTAAGGGAAAAACACTGTAGCACGTCTTATTCAAACGCATTCAGAAATATTCATTCATCAAGCGATCGGCGCAGACAAAAACCAGCGTACGCAGGGCTGAACACTTTTTTCCGTTGTATATTCCTATGCTTACTGTTTCAATAGCCATTCATTAACTTTCAGATATGTATTTAATTATGGATCTCAGCTATCAGGACAGTGAGATATTAATAAATTGTATCCATCAAGCACGGAGACACAGACACTTTAACGGCTGCTTCTCGCCGTTATGAATTGTGATGTTATGTTAAGTAGTCCAAAGGGGCAGGAGTTGGACATGGGGGCGTGGTTATTGTAGCCCCTCCCCCAGCAGAGATGTTTCGGGGGGAGGGGTTGCTAAGTACAAGGCACCTGTGTGTGTGTGTGTGTGTGTGTGTGTGTGTGTGTGTGTGTGTGTGTGTGTGTGTGTGTGTGTGTGTGTGTGTGTGTGTGTAAAGAAGAGTCCCACAATGTCACTCTCAAAGGCAAAGCCACTGTGGAGAGAAGTACAGAATTGGCAGACAGACAAACCAAGAGGTTTTATCTGGGACGGTTGGAGAGAGTTTTTCTTCTGTTGTGTTTTCATTATTGTTAAATGATTGCTTGTCGACGCACTTTGTGCCATCCTGCTTGAAGGAATGAACAATAAAGAGGGTTTTGTCTGGGCCCCGTTGGACATGGTGTACGGGGTTTTTGGCTTTTTTCCGCTCTTTGATCTTCAGAGCCGTGGCTGTCACTGTCGCACTTCTGAAGATGCTTGTAACACCCATTCATTTTACACATGCCTTTAGCTGCTCTGGTGCTGTTGTCACTTATTTCTACAATTAACCCCACTGCTCCTGTCAGTGGTGTCTGTAAATCCTATTGTTTGTGTCAGTTATCCAAGCTGGTACTGTCAGTTAACCCCTGTGCTGTTGTCAATTATCTCCACTGCTACTGTCAGTTGTGTTAGTAATCCCAACTATGAATGTCAGTTAACCCCAATGCTCCTGTTGGTTAGCCCCACTGCTGCTCTCAGTTAACCCCATTTTTATGTCAGTTAAGCCAGCCCCTAATGTCAGTTAACCCCACAGCTGCCATAGGTTAGCCACATAGCTGCTGTCAGTGTTTCTGTCAGTTAACCCCTTTGCTTCTGTCAGTTAACCCCACTGCTGCTCAAGCCCTGAATTTAACACAGACATGCACCTACATAAACAGTGTGTCTTTGAAGGTGATTTCTTCAGTAATTCAGAGTGCACCAAGGGTTGCCAAAATATTATTGTTTCATGCATCTCCTGTGATGTTGGATGACTGATTTGTCTCTCTGCCTGTGATGTTGATGACTGATTTGTCTCTCTGCCTGTGATGTCGGATGGCTGATTTGTCTCTCTGGCTCCCGCAGTTCTGCCTGCTGCATGGAACCAGCCTGGTGTACCAGGAGAGAGCGTGGTACCTGGAGCACAGCTACCTCACACCTTCCACCAGCAAGATGATCCGCACCCAGGTGAGCCCCTAACCATGAGCCACACGCAGGTATCACCTGTACTCAGGTACCATCCACAGCCAGGTAAGAATCTAACAATAGCCTCACTCAGGTATCACCTGCACTCAGGTACTCCCCACAGCCAGGTAAGAATCTAACAATGAGCCTCACTCAGGTATCACCTGTACTCAGGTACCCCCACAGCCAGCCTCACTCCAGTATCACCTGTAGCTAACCATGAACCTCACTGCGGCATCACCTGTAAAACCCACAGCCAGGTATCATGTACACACAGGTAAGACCTACAGCCAGGTAGAAGACAGATGAACTCCACAGGTAACAGTCAGGTAACAGTCATCTTAGGCTTTATAACCCTAAGCCAGGTAAGACCCACAGTCAGGTAACAGACAGGTAGGTGCCTGACCATTACCCATACATAGCTAAATGCTAAATAAACTCTGTAGTCAGGTATCGGCCAGGTGAGACCAAAAACAGGTACCTGTCAGGTTAGACACTATCAGTCCTGAGGGAAGACCCAGCCTATGCTATCTCCACTGCAGGGTGCAGATTACTGACCCAGAGATTATAAGACTTCAGACAGCCAGGCGTTTCATCAACCCATCCATCAATCAACAAACAAACCAATCAAGCAGTCTTTTCCTGTATGTGTCATACCGCGTGTCACAATGGACGTTTTCCAAAGGGAATCAAGAGATGGACATGCAACTCCTTTAACATGGTTTTGCAACAAATTGGCATTACCATGTCAAAGTCGCACTGAACAATACACAGAAACGGCGTAAACAAACAACTCATATCAATGAGCACTCAGAAATTGTATTAGAACAAAGAAATCGGGAAAACCCCTAAAGCGAAATAGACATGGCTTGTACAGTTACACCACCCATAGTGTGTCAGATGGATATAAGAGGAGGGGGTGGAAGTCAGGCTACTACACAAACAGGCCCTGTTCACAGTTTTTGCATTTGTCCTTTTTTCCGGGAGTTCCCTCTGAAATTGTACCCCCCTCCTACCCAATTAGGGGTTATTTAATGCCTGTTTCTGGCCGAAATCCCCCTACCAGATGACAGACAGCGGGCGGAAATCCATAAAACAACTTTGAAGTGATTTTCAGAGATGTGTCCTCACATGGGAATAAAACATATCTTCCCATCTTAATATCTTAATAGAACCCATTATATTCAATTCCATGTTAGGGATTTGGCAGATGCTCTTATCCAGAACAGACAGAGTAATGCAATTTGCATGTTTATCCATTTGTACAGCTGGATATCTACTGAAGGAACATGAGTAAATTACTGTGCTACAAGCTGAGCTACAAGCCCAGCTCCCTAACCATTACAGTACACTGTAACCTCTGAGCTACAAGCCCAGCTCCCTAACCATTATACTACACTGTAACCTCTGAGCTACAAGCCCAGCTCCCTAACCATTACAGTACTAGACTGTAACCTCTGAGCTACAAGCCCAGCTCTCTGAGCAACAACCATTATACTACACTGTAACCTCTGAGCTACAAGCCCAGCTCCCTAACCATTATACTACACTGTAACCTCTGAGCTACAAGCCCAGCTCCTAACCATTATATTACACTGTAACCTCAGAGCTACAAGCCCAGCTCCTAACCATTGTACTACACTGTAACCTCTGAGCTACAAGCCCAGCTCCCTAACCATTATACTACACTGTAACCTCTGAGCTACAAGCCCAGCTCCCTAACCATTATACTACACTGTAACCTCTGAGCTACAAGCCCAGCTCCCTAACCATTATACTAGACTGTAACCTCTGAGCTACAAGCCCAGCTCCCTAACCATTATACTACACTGTATCCTCTGAGCTACAAGCCCAGCTCCCTAACCATTATACTACAGTGTAACCTCTGAGCTACAAGCCCAGCTCCCTAACCATTATACTACACTGTAACCTCTGAGCTACAAGCCCAGCTCACACACACAGCTGAGTCATCTCCTGACATGAGAGGGTCTTGCGGGAAGAGATAATCTCTCCTGCTTCGTGCGTATGAGCCCTGCTCACGTTCTCACACACAAACACACACTCAAAGCTAATCTCCTCTCCTTTGTGTGCTTACGCGGCTCCTTTCATCTCCCGCTAAGCGTCCGCTAACATCATGGGGACGTCGGGGGAGGAGATCAGACATGAAAGAGAAGGGTCACCCCCTCACGCCACCCCCCTGCCCCCTCTCCCCCCCCCAGAGGGAAAGGGCAGCGGTGAGGCTAAGGCAGACTCCGCTCTTAAATCAGAAGCTTGCTCAGAAAGAACGCCAAAAGCAGAGATTAGCCCCGCCGGCGGCCAGATAAGATGGGTTATGCAAATAAGTCACTGCGGGGCGCATTCAAACCCCGCCGTAAACGTCAGAAAAACCGACAAATTACTCGAGACACGGGGATAATTTAGGGCCACCCGCGGCCTCTTTTGTTTCATCTTTTACCGTGGAAGCCTTTTCATTTTTTTTTTTTTTTTTTTTTTTTTTTTTTAAGTGTATAAGTATTTTTGCGCTCCCAATTAACCAGTGTGTTATCCAGGTGTTTAAACACTTTTCGTAGTGTAAACACGTCTCAGAGGCCATCATAAAAGCAGAGCAAATTCTGCCAAAGGGCACTAAAAGACCTTTGGTCTGTACCTGTTGGCCCTGCCCCCAAGAAAAAGAACCATTATGTATATGAGATGCATTTAAATGAATACAGTCACAGCAGTGAAATAAATCATGGCACCTGTTACATGTGGTGCAGTAGTTACTGTACATCAATGTGGTTCACTTCCTGGTCCGGGGGGCTGCAGGGTATGCTGGTATTTGTAGTCTTTGTTGTACAAGTACAAGCTGCTCCCCTCCAGGACTGAGTTGATTAATACTGAACTGTATTAATATGTATGTGGAATACCTATTAATGTCTACATTCAGATGCACAAAAAATCTTAAATTCATGTTCATTACGTGAATAAAACATTTTTAATACCTACTAATTCTATAAACCCTAGAGGGAGTATGGAGAACCAGTCACCTTGTGAATTTTAAGGAATAAAACTTTTCGAGTTCTGCTTTATTCAGCATTTTCATTTTCCATGAAGTTAAATGTTTGACTAATTAAGCAAAACTGGATTCACAGTTTACATAACTGTGGTATGTAATTTTATTTTATTTTCTGCTTGCTTTAACCATTTCAGTACTCCGCTTCGAATCTTATGCCAAAACTTTAGTCTAAATATGCCCCTTGTGTTGACCTTTCGACCTTGCTTTCCTTACTAGTTGGGTCACTGTTCCGTCCTTAAACAAGATCTCACTGCCGAACCCATTGTAAGAGCACTAACAATGATCCACTGTCAGGTAACAGTTAGGTAAAGCAAAATGGATTATGTTTCATTTTCTGTTATCGAAACATTGGGCCTCGTTCACCAATATCTTCCTAACTTCTTAAATCTTTCTTTGAGAAATGTTCTTAGAAAAGTCTACGTCAGATTCATGACATGTTCTTACATCGCAGAATTGTTCGCACTTGTGTTCTTATAGTGATGAATCCCACTGTCCTCGTAAATTGAAAGCATGTGCCAGTTTTTCCTAATTAGCATAGGTAAACGCCCCTCCAATCCCCATAAAAGGGCATGAGACTGCAGGGCCGTGTGCACACACAGAAATTCAAAGGAAAAGTTTAGAAGTCAGGAATGCTCACGCAGATAGCCTCAATACTGTCCGCAATCTCCGAGACATTTTAAGAAATTAGTACAAATTTTAAAAAATGATAATCCTACAAACCAAAAACCATGAAAAGATGCCAAAAGATTACAAAATGCAAAAAATTCTGATAGAATTTGGCTGAGGTAGTCTGTTGGCTCTCTTATGTTTTTGCAAAAGTAAAACACAATTTCTCAGCTGTTCTCTTTATACACACCTTCTCCGGTTTGTAAAGCAGCTTGCCACGTGCTGTGTCTAGACACAGCCAGCGTCCTCTTAAGATGCCAGCGGTGCGCTCGATGGTGGCGCGGGTACGTACGTGCATGCTGTTGATTGAAGGACACCTCCCGGTGAGTCTGTGGGTTTGGTGAGTGGAATCATTAACTAGGGGTTAGGCATATCCTCGATCTCCTAATAAAACGAGTCATTATAGGAATCAAAGCCCACTGTTTCTGGAACTTGTAATTACTCAAAGATGCGTACCAATGAGCAATGCGTGTCCAGAAGCTCCTTGTTCGAGTCGCATACCCGCAGAACTCTTTTGTAAAATGTTGGAGCTGCGTGCACTTGCTGGATAGCGGGAGACCACATTCAGAAGGTGGTTCTGGGAATCGCAGCTGAGATATAGGAACGGATGCAGGCGCAGACGGTGTCAGGGAGAACAGTAACAGAGTTGAATCCTCTCTTGACTGGGACCTGTTCTTCTGCCATGGAAGGGAATTTTATTTATTGTGTGGCCAGTTGATTTATTCCATCCACGACTCGTGGGAGAGCGCGGCTGATGGATGCCTGTGATCTGCCCAAAATAATAGAAATAATTATTGAAAAAGATTATAAATGATAAAAATATTACTGTAATTTAGATCCTGTAATATTATACAACTGTAGAATTGAAGAAATTGCAGTAACCAATTATTTTGCACAAACGTGTCAGCACTCAAATGTGCGTAAGTGTGCTCTTGAGTGTGAATAGAATCTGTTCTTATGTAAGAACAAATACCAAATAAGAAAACATTGGTGAATGTCAGAATCTTTGTGAAAACTGAAAGTGGGTTTTAAGAAGAAGTCTTCTTAAGAATGGCTGGTGAATGAGGCCCATTGTCTTTTGCTGAGGAAAGGTTTGCAGCTTAATCGCGTTTAAAAGACACCCAGAACAGGCCCAGTGCGTAGGCAAATGAAGGTGATAGATTCTTGAATGCAGTTTAACGTTCGGGACAAGAAATGTAGTCGTTTTGAGAAGTGTCTTTACCTGCCACTAGGTGGCACTGATGTTGATCAGCTCAGTGATTTTTCCATTGGAGCTGGGCTGAGAAATGAGAGATTACTTCTCTCTGCTCATCAACCAAGATATCTAACATGTGTGTTGTTCAGGTCTTCTAAGTACAGGTTAACAAAATGGAATAAAAGGTTTAAGAAAGGCCAATTATTTTGTGGGAACAAGCAAGTTTTAAGTAATGAGAGAATGACGTTTTTCCTTCAGCAACAGAATCCCAGTTTGACTCATTTTCATCCAGTACTCTCTCTTGGAGATTGATTTGAAAAAAAATAATGGCTTCCTATGTTACATCCTAACAAAACAGAATATGTAAGAGCGATTGACCATAACGTATGTTGTCACAGCTCATATTATTTTGTTTTTATTTTCAGCATCCAACCACACCAATTTTCAGGAGTTGCACTCAATGTATTTTATAAATTGAAAAATGGCAAAAAATGGGAGTTCTTCGGCTTTTTTTGATGCCATCAAAGACAAAAAAATCTTTTAAGCTGTGTCGTAAAGGGCATCGTATAAACATAACCCCTGGGTGCCCAAATCGTAAAACAGGCCCGGACTTCCCCTCAAATGCCTGTTGCTCAAAGTCGAAGAGATTCTCGTTGGCATGTATTTAGTCTTACTCATCATTCTCGTTATTGATTTTTGTAGGCCTCTGTGTGATTTATAAAGGCTATACTCCTCTCCTTACTGTTTGAAGTTCCCCGAGTCCTTTTGATCTTCTGTGTTCGTCCCCACACTATAAATCCCAGCCCAGAACAATACGATCACTGTCCGTCACACCTCTCCGCCGTGCATGTAAATGAAAAGAGCGCAGAGAATCGCCCCGACGGAGGTCCGATGACAGAACGCCTCGTGCTCAAACAATGGACAGAGGGAAGCGACCGAAATGACTTTATGTTTTTATTGCCACGGAATTGGAGCCAACGCATTGCTTTAAACATCTCTTTGCATGGTGAGCAAACCTCACCATTTGACATTTACTTAACCTTCAGAACACTGAATGGAGGGGCTTTGCTGTCATTAACATTTTAATACAGAGGAATGGGAACGGTACAATAGGACTTATGACAATATCTTTTGACAATATGATAGTTGTTGTTTTAGGTGTCTTTGTGAAAGACCGGTTGATGGCCAAATGTTGTGCAGCGGAAACAGATGAATTCATGTGTGAAATATAGATTTTATCTGTGGAGAATTATAATTGTGGGGTATCCATTTCGCATGGTTAGTTTTGCCTGTTCTTCCCAGACGTCTTGCCAGAATTGTACTGAAAGAGGACAGCAGCATTCACAAAAGATTATTGTTTAAGTTGTGGGTCTTACGATGAAGTGATATGTGGTCAAAATAATCCACTTTCAACACTTTCTTACGACATATTCTGTGAAACTGTCGGAGTTTCACACCGTATCAAAGCCAAGTCTCGCTGTTTTGGAGTCAGTGCTTTTACCAAAAAAGTCTTCAAAATCAGTTCTATTCCGTTTCACTTTGGTTTGAACAGATTTTACACAGATTCTATGTTTTTAAGGCATAAAAAATGGTTACAATCTAGGATGTTACATTCTCATCCAAATTTCGTTGTTTGGGGATATCAGAGCTAAAATTACTAGCCTTTGTTGGATTCGCTATTCACATATATATCAAATTCTTGTAGATCTCAAACTGTTCACCTGATCTCTCTCAACATCATAATGAAAGTTAAAAAAAAAAATGTGAAAGCACATTTTGAACAACCCATCTGCAAACATTGCTCCTTTCTCTGATGTCTGTCCCCACTGCTCTGATGCAAAATAAGAATGATCGGTCCACCTATGTCTTCCACTCTAGAAAATGCTTTTATTTTCCCCTTATCTGACAAGGACAGTTGAATCTCACAGTAGTTTTGAATTCTTTTACTTTCATTGAGACAATAGAAACCTGGGAGACGGGGGGGGATGAAGGACAGAATTGACCAGAATGGGGTTTGAACCCATGACCTTCAAGGGAATGTGAAGTGCACATGTGTACTACTGACAGGGAGGATTTTCATTAAAAGTTTATTAGTCTAAGTATGCGATTCTACAATAAATTGACACAGCTGGTCTGTCAGACTCTTAAATATGTCTGTTTGGATAATAGAACTGCATTCACTAATATGCTGGCATCTATGAGCTGTGATCTTTTGAAGTTTCATGTTACCCTTAGGTCTCGAGCAAAAATGATAAACTGTACCCATGCTTCAATTTGTGAAAGGTGAACGGCTTCTCACCCTGTTTATTTTTCACCCTTGTTGCTCTTGTAAGAGAGTGCTTTTTTTAACCCTTTCCTGCACACACACAAAAATCCCATGGTTTTGTTTGTCAACTGTCTGCAACTGAAAAGGAAGCTGTGGTTATGATTGGCGTCAGAAGCTTGAGCTCCGTTAGGTGTCCTGCCCCATGACACGACTCGTCTGCGATCCCCCTGAGCGTGTTAAACCAGACAGATATGAATCCTCTAAGACACCATTACATTCAACCAAACAAATTTGACTCCTCTAAAACTATAGGAAATTCAACCAGACAAATATGAATCCTCTAAGACCTAAGCACATTCAACCAGACTAACACAACTCCTCAGTGGGTCCTCCTCTTGTGAGAAATATGAACAAACCAATGCAATAAAATAAAACAGTGGTTCTTTGCACTCGCCGCTTCCTCTTATTTTCCCATTTCCCTAGATTGTCCGCTTGTTGGTTTCACACTTTGTTTACACCGTGAATAAGCAGAGCTCAGTCGGTGTCAGTGGAACTGTTGAGCGTGTTTTTAGTGTCTGACCTACAAATTACCCCTTTGACTCAACCTAATGTTTTTCAGATGTATATATCACATCCTGCAGAGTGAAAATCGTGTTTCATAATGATCAACCAGTGACGTCAGTGAAAGTATCAAATGGCAATTTTCTGACTTCCTGTTGGTGTGAATCCAGACATGGTGCGGCTTATGTTCTCGCATATGTGATATCGCTATCCTGTTCATCAAGTCAGCGGGCAGTGGAAGTAACTATTCTAGCTCAGCAATGGCCTGTATCGTCACTGTCTGCCTCTGGTGAATGAATAACTTTTCCAGTGAAATTCTGAAGAAATCTTTCCATAATTACGGCAGGGGAACGTTGGGCATTTGAGTGTATCGGTCAGGTCAGCGTGTGTGATGTTTGAGCGTTTTTATCAGGTTAGCGAAGGATATTTGATCATTTTTTGTCAGGTTAGTGCATGGGACACTGAACGGTTTCTCTGGACGCTCTCTTTTCCAGCTGCTGGAACTTTGCAAGTCGGTGAAGGATGACGCTTTGAAGGTGGTGTCGGATTTCAACATCCCGTCATGCTGCGTCCAGGCCCCCATCGCGGGTGTAGCCAATCCCAGGGCAGAATGGGCATTCTACCTGGCGCCCGAGCACCCTGACCAGCCTCAGGAGCCCAAGACCCTGTCCAAACTGTGAGGTCGTCCGTCCCGCCGCCTCACTTCCCTTAACAGAGAGACGCTCAGCAAGTCTGCGATCTTTCTCAGTCCAAGTTGGAATATGTCACTGTGAAGTTTGTCAGGGCAAAAAACCTTTTTTCTCAACAGTTCTTCTGAAATGAGCCAGATTTCTCGTCTCCAACTTAATATTGCTTGCATCTTGCATCTTGCATTGACTGATGGGACACGTAGGAAATGGCACTGCATCGCATTGACTTTGGGATATGTAGGACGTTTCTCTGCATTGCAGTGACTGATGGGATATGGGGAAATTTCTCTGTATTGCAGTGACTAATTGGATATCTAAGAAGTCACTGTGCATTGCATTGGCTGATGGGATATGTAGGAAGTTGGATATGTGGGCCCCCTATCCACTCATGAAAAGGGAATTGAATGAATATCTTCTTAGGCTGGTCACCTATATAGACTCTTGTTCCTAATGTTGTCATGTTTTTAATTGTATTCTTCTTGTGAATTTTGTACAGAGAGTATTTGTTTAAATATGAATGTACATTGAATATTTTACTTGTCCTTATTAAATAAGCAGAGGTTGGTAGAATACACAAAAATTGTATTTAATTACTGAAATACTGAAAACATATGTGGTCAAAAACTGCTCATGTCCAAATTAGCTCTGTCTTCTAATGGGCTCCATTTTGTCTTGGAACCTTTTAAATCCCAAGTGAAATCTGTGACATATATACTGAAATGAAAAATAACAGTGGACCATAATATTGCTGAAAGAGGCTGCTTAATTTTTCAAAAAGCTGCAGTCGGTTCTACAGCATGCAACACAGTGTCAGGACCCTGTACAGAACCAAAAGGTTAAAAAAAAGCTCTAAAATATCGGCAAACATGAACTATTTTTTTGTTAAAGTCAACATGAGTGAATTGCTAGCTAAATTATGCCTGTATTGATAGCTAATGGTCAGATCAATGTTACACTTTATGCTAGCTAACCAAATGGAAGTGCATGCGTCCATTATGCCTCTACCTTGTTCTAATGGTCTGAGATCAAATGGGGTGTGACAGCCTAGTTTTATTGAGCTGGTTGTCTATTCTGTGATTGGTCAAAAGCAAAAGGTTTCATGAGTGATTGGTCAATTGAGTCATACAAACTCTTTATGTCTATAGAGGTAAAAAGCAAAGATAATAAGCTGCACTCATACTGCTTTGTATATGGGCTTTCTCCTGGGGAAAATACTGAGAAACCTACAAATTCCTGAAAACTCTACTAAAGAAGGTGTGGCTTAATACTAAACACTTCTGCAATTAAGTGGTATAAATGTTTGTACCTGTCGCGAGGAGACAGAGACATTTTGTAGCCAAATGGCAACGGTTTTCAATTATAACATACGGTGCATTTTTAATAGCTACACGTAACAGCAAGTGGAGTTTTCAAGACTGGCTGTGGTTCCAAGGCAATCGTGAGGTCAAAGTCCTACCTTTCGAGGGTTGGAAATATGTGAACGGTTGAGGGAATGCAAAACACGACACTGATTAGCCTGTTCTGATGGCACTGATGCCTCTTATGTAACTGTGAGGGATGACACTTCCTCCTTCTTTGTGTGACCCCAGAAAGGTTGAGGTCAAATGCAGCAGTGAGGTCACATGACATGAGACTGAAGGTTTCATGGAGTGTGCTATTAAATAATGAATGGATGTGCAACCTCAAATTTGGGTAGAGTATCGGGCTGGCAGCCATACCACCCTGTACCCTTCTCATGTCACACTGCTGAAGCTAAGCAGCCATACCACTCTATACCCTTCTCATGTTGCACCACTGAAGCTAAGCGGCCATACCACCCTGTACCCTTCTACGGTCAAACTGCTGAAGTTAAGCAGCTATATCACCCTATACCCTTCTCCTGTCACACTTCTGCAGCTAAGCAACCATGCTACCCGGTACCATTCTAATGTCACACTGCTGAAGCTAAGCAGCCATACCACCCTGTACCCTTCCCATGTCAAACTGCTGAAGCTAAGTAGCCATACCACCCTGTACCCTTCTCATGTCAAACTGCAGAAGCTAAGCAGCTATGCTACCCTGTACCCTTCTACTGTCAAACTGCAGAAGCTAAGCAGCCATACCAACCTGTAACCTCCTATTGTCACACTGCTAAAGCTAGGCAGCAGTTACTTTCACACATTTCAGGAGGGGTGGAGGGGTTTAGATTGTGTATGAATGATCATCAAGGAAATGTTGACCATCACAGAAGGGAAGGAAATGCAACAGCTAGCCTCATAGAATGTACTTTGTGGGACCCATGGAAACAGTCGCCATGGCCGCAACATCCAAGCTGAGTGACAGCCTACAACTGAGATGAAGATGAAGCCACAGAAGGCAGTGATGAAGAGGAGGACCATCTGGTGTACCATAATGCTTAATCTACCTATTTACTTCTGGAAACAATACACTTGCAGGAACCTTCACATACCTGGCAGACATGAATTTGTGCATGGATAGAATTTTTTGGGAAAAACCTCCAAAGTGTCACAAAGGAGCAAGTTTACATTTTTTGGCAATGGAATTTTTGATCAATCTATTGTCTGTTGGATTTTTGATTTCTCTGTTTAGGCTCTGATTTAAAAATATTGCTATTTGTAGGGGGGCTATATGTTCATTGTTTATACGTGGTTCGTAAAATAAAAAAATTAAAAGAAATTCTGTGAAGCTAATTTTTACTAGCATTACAGCTTTTACCTGACAGCCACTAAACAGAATCCTTTTTTTTCCGTGTAAAAAAACTAGCATTACATCTTTGCTTTTATGGGAGAACCAATCAGATTGGTTTTTGCTAATTGGCAATGCTGATTAGCTAAGTGAACGTGGGTGGGAAATGTAGTGTCTTGGGGATATCGGATTCAAAATGTTAGGAGTTTGACACTCACTTGCGTCACTTAACCGTATTCAATGTAGCTGCTTATGGAAAACAAAACGTAGTCGTCAGCTTCACACTTATGTGACCACTATGCATTACCGAAAACTTCAGAGCTGTTATAAAGTCCTGTGCATTTTCGGTTAACTTGTAAAATTCCTTGAGAAGGGGCTCCAAAATGAGTCTCTTCAAAGCAGTCGCAATAACGTTGATGACCGAAAGTAACAGCATTCAAGGAACACTTTATTTTAACACCATATTTAAACAGTAAATATGTTAGGTACCTTTTGAATAATCCATAAACAACAATCACCGGTCAAGAGGGTCCCAGAATCTAAATATTATTTTGCCATTTGAGGGGTTTTCGACGTACACAGCCCCCACCTCGTGGCTTAGCATATATTTCACCCGTTTGAGGACGTATGGATTTAGGCTATGGCTTATCCTCTGTTAGCGCAGTTAACCCGGCTGAACGCGCTTGTTGTCCATTTCACAACACAATGATTATTTTAAGCTTCACTAAAGGATTACATGGACTTCTCTCTTCAGTCGACATATATTTATGATTTTATTTTCATCAGATGGTTACCTAGCCACTGCGCGATGGTAAAAGGGGATGTAAACACTCAAAGTGATAAACGGTTCGCATACCACGTTCCAGTGTTTGTCAACAGAGCAAATCCTTACGTCACACCTGAGAACGCCAGAAATAAATTCAATGCAAATATTCCACTCGGGATTAACAAAGTTTCTATCTATCTATTTTGTTAGCCAGAGCCCGCAGCTAAAAACCCGGAAAACTTGTCATATTTTTAAAGTGTAGCTACGGAATTCATTTATTCCTCTAAAATATCCTATGTCATGACCATCTCTAATGTTCAGCATCATGTAAAACTGGGATCACAGTGCCCTTGAATTAATCAGAAATGCAACATCTTCAGTTGTGAAGTGTAGGCTAAATACAGATCTTAATACAATAATATGTTAATATTCGTAATATATCATTTGAAGGAAAAGTTCAAAACATGTTTTGTAACTTAGAATGTATGGGTTTTTTTACGTGCGCTTGTAAACATTTTTTCAACAAAAATAACGTGTGCTATATATTCGTTCATTTAATATATTAGTGACGATAATCTCAGTGAATAGCCCATTAAAACCGGTTTCATACCGTTCCAAAACACCTTATTCGTATTGTAATTTGTTATGTTTGCTTAGCTTCTTGTTGTTTGCGCTTTACATTTTCATAGATGCAATCAGTTTCAAATCGCCCACGCGGACTCAGAAATCAGCTATTTCATTATTTTTTATTTCATGGCTTAGCTTATGTACTATACAATCGACAGTACTTACTTCCGATGAGCAGATGAGGCTAGTTCACTTTCCTTGGTATTTTAAATCTTCTGTCAGCCGTCACGCACACTGCACCAAGTTATGATTCAAACATCCGCTAAAAGTGTAGGCTACCAAAAGCGCATAAAGTTTTTCAGCCGGTGTTTAAATCTTAAATAATAGCCCACGTTTATTTATTAGATGCTTAACCAAAGAACACTTACATTTAACATCTGCAACAAAACCTTTCATTTTAAAATATTTTAATAGCTGTAAATGAAGTGATAAGTAAATGTGAAAATTAAAATGCGTTTCCATTTGAATGACTCCAAAAAAAAGAAACACCACAAGCCAGTGGTAGAAACTAAATTTGAGACGCTTCAGTTCACGCAGCCTACAAAGGCAGAAATTACGTTTGGAAACGTGATGTAGCACGATAAGGCTTTAAGAATTGTGAAGTTTCGAACACCCACTCTCAGACCTGATTCCATTTCAAGTTCACTGTGTTAAGTAATCTCGCTTCGGTAAACGATAAAACGTTCAACATAATATTAAACGTCTGAAAAACATAGCTGTAAAAATCGCAAACAAAAAGTGCACCGTTTTGACTCGTGTAATCATATTTTAAGACAACAACCACAAATTGAACTGTGCAACCAAGGTGACTGTCTCAGTTATTAAATGTGAGTATTAAATGTGGTCATCCTATGACTGTCCAAAGTAGACTAGATGAGAAATTGTGTTTGCATGTCTGCGGAGAGAGTGCACAGTGTTTTTTTTTTACATTTCTGTAACTGGCAATGCACGGAAAGAGAAAAATTCACACGCGCACACACAAACAGTGTAACTAGCCTACTAATGCATAAAGGCGTCGCCAACATCAAACATAAATATTTCAATGCGAACATGAAAATGTTATCTTTATTTACAGTTTTTGTTCAGTCAAATTGCACGAGTTGTAATGACAAAATTTCGCCTAAGAAGCAAGGTGCGCATCAGTTTCGGGCGGAGAACAGGCTACAGAAGGCTAGTGGGCGGGTTTGTAGGTGGAGCGTATTTCTTGACATTAGACACGCAACTTTCGCAGCGGCAGTTGAAGGCGAAATTCACTAAGGAGAGGATCACAGGGAAACGCTGTAGCGAGCCAAGATTATCTGTCTTATTTTGTGTGATTAGATTCAAAAGAGAATCTTCAACGAAACATAGAACCCTTTGTGCAAACAATCAAAGATTCATAATTTCATTGTAAGATGTATCTTCACACTTTTTGAATCGTTACTTGCCTCGCTGGACACAAGAAAACAATCAGCAAAAAAAGCATCGGCCGTGTAAAGGATATCTACATCGTTGTCTTCGCACTTGTGAGGTGTCAGCGTAAACAACTTCAGTGGCATTTTCATTTTGGTGTTTCAATCATTTGCAAAACTGTTATGCGCGGATAAGAACGGTGGCATTGGAGGACATGTCCGACCCCCGGTAAGTCGAGCTTCGCCGGTTTTGAAGATCTTATCATAATTATTCATCGCTTGGATCTTTCCGTACCCTATGTGCTGCCAGTTGGCCATTCTTTGCCATTCACAGCATTATCGGATAAGCGTTACTAAGACTGAGCCGCTTACGGGAGTAGCCTAAGTATTTTTATTATTATTGTATAATGACCTCCTGTGTGTGCGCGAAATGTTAAGCCCCCGCGTATGTCAACAGCAATCCGGTTGTGCACATTGAAGCAAGCAAGACATTTTTAGTTCACTTTTCATTTCGGCTCGCCACCACAGACGCGTCGCATTTGGCACTAACCACTAAACTGAGAAACAAAACTGCTGTCTGGAAAATAAAACAAAATAGGACACGTGACGATTCTCTTTTCCCCCTTCGTCTGCTTCGCGAACTTGCGAGTGCGCTTTGTCTGCGTGCCTTCTGCAAGGGACATAGACTATCCCGATGCTGCGGACAGGAAAATTTACAGCAACGCTCATCGACTGCAATGGCTTGTCGACACCGTGGTATCCATTTTTCTATCTGTTACAATATACAGGCTACTGCAGCCAATGTGTAAAGAATCTTATCTGACGTTTATTTATACCCCTTTCGGAAAATACACGCTCTTAACTAACTTCTAGAAGGACTGGAACGCCAGGGGTAATGACAGCAAAGACACGTAGCCTAAGTAAAACTATCGTTTTCGCCACCAGCCTTCCCCATGTAGTCTGCAGGCTACATTCGCGCTTATTCTGTGAGTAGAAGTGTCAAAGCCGTCAGCGACTTGTATAGCCGTATTTATTACGACATATTTGGCCGTCTGTTCGACTCCGAGTGTTTTCCTTTCCAAATTCTCAGCACCATGCTTATGCGTTGAGACTATGCCTCTAGGTGGGGACAAATAGCTGGTGCCGAAGGAGTGGATTTTTTTTTTTGGAAGCGTTTTATTTGCTTATCGGATAATCATCCGCCAAACAAAGAATTATACAATACGTTATAGAGCGCGCAGTATAGATTTGTATTGCATCACTAGCCGGGTGCAAGTTTTCCTTAGGAAATTATTTTGACATTATGGTCAGTTTTTGTTGACCCTCATTTGTCCATTTCATTTTCTTAACCTTGCGGATTAGTACCTTTCTTCTGCAACTATTAGAATCCATTTAACTTTTCAATCTATCAAAATAGCTCACTTGTTATGTGGTTTGGCAGTCTAGAAGGAAATTCTTGCAGTTTTCAGAAATTTGGACAGGGAACAAAGCTAACTTGGCTGTAACTTGAGAAGTAAGCAGGTATTCCCACCAATTACGTTACTCCATGCCGGTTCTAAAATGCCATGAAAATAAACGCAAAGTATACTGGGAAATCATATTCAATCCTGAAGATAATGACGCAGTAATAATTCATAGCTGTTGCCAGGCCGGCGTTGATCCGCGTTTGTGGTTCATTTTTCACTGTTCTTTACATCAAAAACAGATAGCAGGGTAAAGGCTTGCTCAATCTCTAGAATATTACGTTTGAAAAATTACTGGTTTCTTATTGACTAAGCTTGTGATGAAATAGTGTTTAAATTGTACTGTAAAGCTAAATGAAGATCAAATGTAGACTTATTTTAAAACAGTATACGGAAGTTACGATGCAAAGTATAATTTCCATTTTATTTGTTCTGCAGAGGACAAAATCAAACGAATGGCATGGAAACCGGTGACTCTTCTCCGAACCCGGCCGAGATCCGCCAGCACGGCGATGAGGACCCGTTTCCGATGGGAGGAATTATGATTCCGCCCGGTCTACTTGGTTACCAGTCACGTTCTCCGCTATTTAGAACTCTGTCCACAGCGTCCAGTGGATATTTTTCGTTCGAGTACGACTCTCAACCAAACTCTCCTTTAATGACCCATCACAAATCGACACAGACTCGGAGTCCTTCTTGTCAAGCAATTGTCCATGCGCAACAACGCTTAGCTCAAGTGCAAGAGAACTACGGTAAGACCTTCTTACCTCATGCGCCTCCAGGGTTACCATTCTAAGATCACGAGTAAATCACACTATCAACAACCTAAAGTTTGCGTGGCGGCCGAAACTCACATTGAGCATTTATTCATTCACTGTTAAACATCTGTCACCCTCAAGAGTCGTCGCTGCGCAATGCGCAGGACACGCACACGCTGGATTTATCCCGCAAACATTTTGTGGAGTGCAGTTGATGACGGACGCACCTGTACCCGAGACTCCCGTTGCTGCGTGGCTCCGGTGCAGAGACGTCCCACTTGCGCAACAGTGCGCTAAAGAACTGCTCCACAATACGAGTGCGGGCAAGCGCCATGACAGTTTTGGAGGTGGATTATGTCAGTCTCGTTAATTGCAAATAGCAAGTGCAGAGAGCAGGGTCGTCTATTGTTGGTTATGCTATCACCTGCAGTAAGTGGTTCCTAACTAGTTCTGTTCTTTCATTTCCATCCTCTGTGTTTTGTATCTATGGTTTCAGATCATGTGTTTGTTTTAAGCTCATATATTTGCACCAAATGCAAAATGAAAATTTGAGTGGCTTTTAGTAAAACACGAAAAAGGTTCAACAGGCTGCCGGTGTTGTGCGTATTATTCATATTGCTGTTTTCCGAGGAAGTAAGATTTATATCTCCCTATTCCACCACGATTATAAAATGTGCGCTGGCAAATTACAGGATTAATCCTAGTATCTGGGACGCTGAAACGTTCATGTTTGAATCTGAAATGGAAGTTCCTTTCGTACGGTTTCCTGTCTCTCCCCCACCCTCCCCCAGTTGGGTGTTTTCTCATGATTTTTTTTAATGATTCATCTGCACACACTTCCTTCCTGTTGTTCCCAGAAACACAACATTAATGGGAAGTGTTCACGGAAAGTACCTACCTGACAGTCGGACTATGAAACTCATAATAATGGAGATGCGTCCATGAAAGCATTTCCTTGACAAAACAAAACAAACAAACAAAACACGATGGAGAAACAGGTGAAGAATATTTTTTTATTTGATGTGGGCTTCTCAAGGCTTGACTCTTCGCTCCATCGCCCCCCCATCAATCAAGCCGCTTGCCAATGAGGTTTCCATGGCCGGGCTGCGCAGTCACTCTGCAGTCCCCCCGACTGAGCTGCGCAGTCGCTCTGCAGTCCCCCGACTGATCTGCACAGTCGCTCTGCAGTCCCCCAGCTGAGCTTTGCGGTCATTCTGCAGTCCCCCAGCTGAGCTGCGCGGTCGCTCTGCAGTCCTCCAACTGAGATGCGCAGTCACTGTGCAATCTCCCAGCTGAGCTGCACAACTGCGGAATGCCTGGTTAACATATGTCTCAGGCCCCTGGCTGTAATCAGAGGAGTTGCCCTAGCGTGATTAGAGGATATTGAACTCACGGACTGTACAGCGGGGGGCCTAGGCCGGATTCGGGCCTCGGCCTTGTTTGGTGCGTGCTCTGCTGGATGAGCTACCGGGGCAACCCCAAAATACTTTTACCGCTGTATCCATTTTTGCACAGATCATTGTGCAGGGTTGTTTTTGATCTACAGGAAGAGATATGCGACGTCTGGATGAGATAGCTGAGAAACGTCTGAATGAGTCAAGCGGGCCATTCGTAGCCTTTCTACGGGGGCTATTGTCAGTTCGCCAAGTGTCAAGGGAAGGCCGACTTACAATGGACACACAGGCGATTATCTCTCTGTAAGCAAAAGCTTGAGTCACCACAGAGGCAACGTTCGGCAGTCTACGGCAACAGTTAAGATCCGCAAGCGGTCCATTGTGGCCTAAGCCCTACATGAGAGGGAGAGAGAAACTGGGACAATCAGTGGCAGAAGCCTGACCAGTCCCTGAACATTACGCTAAGACACCGATGAAGCACCCTCAATTTCCTGTTTCCTTTTATCCCTACACGCTGATGCCAAGGTCATGGACAGTGAGTCAGGCTTGGTCCTGAGCCAAAATGGAGTCCTTCGTTTTCCTCCTCCCGGAGGACGGTGGCATGCCGCATTGCATGTTCACTTTGTGTTTTAGGCACTTACTGGAACGCAGGAGTTCTTCTGCTTCCTCCTCCTGCTGCTGGAAGATTGGCCGAGTCAGGCTTGGTCCTGAGCCAAAATGGAGCCTTTCTTCCACCGCCCCTTTCTTCCACTGCTGCATTATATGTTAACATTCATGTTTTAGGCACCCAGTGGAATGTACTTGGTCAGTGCAACTTATGTTACACACTATCCATTTATACAGCTGGAAACAACTCGGATACCTTGTAGATACTTAAGTATCTTACTCAACAGTACAACAGCAGTGCTGCACCTGAGAACTGAACCTGCCACTGCAGAGTTGTAAGTCCAGCACTTTAACCGTAACACCATCCTGTCAACAGCTAATAGAACCTTGTGAAGGCTTCAGTGATGCTTCTTTGTATCATGTAGCCTTGGAGGGGGACATATCTCCAACTGAACTCTGGCCAGGATAATGGCAGCCGTTTACATGTTTTGCCAAGCTTTTTAAGCAGAAATGGAGCCAAAGCCAGTCTGTTGCCTTTTTTTTTTTTTTTTGTTTTGTTTTCCCGCGCACGGAAATCCTGCACTGGCAAGCTGAGAAGGATGTTTTTTTTTTTTTTTTTCTGAGTAAAGTACTTGTGCACTCGTGCCAGGACAAATTACTGGGTTTAATTTAGATTGTGTGTTAGCAGTTGTTTGTTTATTATCGGGTTCTCTGACTGCTGCGATCTGCTTGGAACATGTTCAGAAAAACATCTTTGACGTAAAAATAAATAAATAAAACAAAACCAGGCTGTATCAGGCTACTTCTTCAGCCTGTCAGAGCTGTGATGTCAAAACATGTCAGCTTCTCGCGGCTTTACCTCCCTATTCATAAACTGTGGCGTTGATGTTACACGCTCTATGCTCACTTGGTTCCTGCTCATAATTTGGCGGTAATTTACGCTGGCATGCCTGGGCCTAGTTATGTCCGTCTACACAGCTGTGTTTTCTCATGCTGCCCAAACACCTGATGATTTCATTATTGTTGCTAAAGCTTACACTATAGCCGAGATTCAATCAAATGCACTTTGTCTCTTTAAGGCCAAGTGCAATGCAATCAAAACTGGCTTTTCATTGTGAATTTATTTTCCTTGAGTGTTTTTATGGAAACAAGCAAACACGTCCTTTGAAATGTGTTATCATATTCTTAAACTGGAACAGTGTATGTACTAAAAAAGTGAAATTCTGTTTTGGAGTGAAATTGATGAAATTTTATTGAATCCCCATTTACAGTTTATTTATGAATTGTCATATTTGAGTATAAGAGCAATGGTGCAAATATTGATAATTACACAGCTAATGGTGATGTTTTCTCCATACACCAGATAAACTATTGTTGTGTTTGAGTATCATTTTACTCTAGTTTCTGATGACGTTTTATTGGCATATCGATAGTAATCTGTAATCAAGATATGAAGATTTGAATTGAAGCCAATAGAAAGTGCGAATCAAATCCTATCATTCAAAGCCTTTGGTAACATAGGAGATGTGCGCCAGCCAGTTTCCCCTTTGCAAATACGAGAAATTTCATCTTAAACCTAACTACTGAAGAATGAGTCAACAGTTTACTCATTATTATCTCATTGATAATAAATTTTGCACTATAGGCGATGTGGTGGGGGTAGTGGGGAAAAGATAAATGGAAAAATATTCCACTAAATACTTTTTACACAAATTAACGAATCCAAATGCGTAAAATTAATGTATGATAATTGTGGCTTATTTTAATTCCGCCGGTTAATTAAACGGAAGCGACGCAGTTTTGAGCAGTCATGCTTGTGATGTATCGGGCTTTTGTTGTTGCACGGTTACAAAGAAGTCATTCATGCTCATTCATCATTGTGCGGCGGACATGACAGACACACTGCACTTTTGTGTACATGTGAGACGATCCGCGGGTCGGTGTCGAACGGAGCGAGCTGACGCATGTAGCCCGAAGCGGTAAAGTCATCATCCGGGTATGAGTCACGAGGGACGTGAATCAGGTCGAGCTCTGGGTTTTCGCGCCTCTTTATGAGGTTGCTCTTAAAGGAACGGCTCTTCGCTTGGAGATATGACGACAAAACAGTAATTCGCGCTTTTGTGCGGTCAGTTGAACGTCCTCCCTGTTTTCACACACTTACGTTCTTTAAAATAGATATGGAAAAATGCAACGAAGAGTATTTTGAAGGATGTTGTGAAATTATATATTGATACATAGGGATATGAGGGACGTCAGTCGGTCCAGCTCTGACTTTTCAGCCATTAGAAAAAAAGTCAATTACACGTTTGCAAAAGCGTAAGGATCAGATTGCGTTAAGTTGATCTCGAAGGCCGAGAGCAAGTCTTCGTAGTTGAGAGTTATGTTTTGTTTGGTTTTTTTTGTCTCTGTGAGTCTTTGGCCTTGAATCTGACGGGTCCATGTGCTTTAGTCATTGCTAGTACTGGAATACTGCCACAACGGGAACCCTTCCTTCTGGGCTCCGGTTCAGTACGAGCTACTTAATCATCATTTTAATTTCCTGAATTGGCTTGCACATTTCTGAGAGGTCGACTTTGTCTCGGTTGGGTGAGAGCACATAGTTCCTTCACTGAAGTTGTCCTTTTTTCTTCCCTATAATCGGAGTGGGTTTCGGTCACCTGCTTTGGGTCTCCATGCTTGCTTTGTAAATTAGCAAAAGGGAATCCGGCACAGTGAATTTGTGTGGCAGGCAGTATCAATGGAGGTTTGACACTTCAAGAATCTCTGCCCCACTTGACTCATAGCAGGAAGTGAACGCAAGTGTGTTCAAACAATTTTCAAGTCACCCAGGCAAAAGCTATTGCTTTCTAACCTCAGTGGTTTCAATTGTCTACAGATGGATTGTTTTCTGACCTACCAGCTTGTGAAGTTTTGATGTGTGTGTGAGAATGTGTGGGTGTGCTTGTGTGTGCGAACACATGTATATTGACATGTGTGCATGTGAGTGTGTGTGCACCGTATATGTTTTTGAGTGTGTGAGTGTGTATGTCAATGCATGTGTAAATGTATGCCATTTAGTTACAGATTCACTGATTCACCCACAGCCCTGTCAACCTTAGATTTGATAACTGAAGGATGTAACCTTGCAGACATGAACACAGAGTCCTGGTCACCTGTCTCTCCTGTGCTGGTCCTAATTATTTTGAGCCAATAAAATCCCTCGACATTGAGGACAGTTTCTCCAAAACCAGTATTATCGTCAGTGTTCTGGAGCAGGAAGTGTTCTGAGTGTTTTGTGTCTTGTGTATGGACCGCTTTCCCAAGCTCTCTTATCTCTCTCGTCCCACAGAGATCCACTTGGACCCACGCTGTGCCTTTAGTCAGCAGTTTCTGTCGCTGTCCGCGGACATGCCATCTGAGCAGTGGGTCGGACGGGAGCTGCAGAGGATCGGAGACGAATTCAATCACTATTACACGCACAGGGTGAGTAAACTTACACACTGTTACATACACACACACTGGGTGAGTAACTATACACACTGTTACAAACACAGTGTGAGTAAGTTTACACTGTTACAAACAAACACACAACCAGGGTGAGTAACTTTACTCACTTTTACATACACATACACACACACAGTGAGTAATTGTACACACTGTTACATACACACACACTCACAGGGTGAGTAACTTTACACACACAGGGTGAGTAGCTAGCTTTACATACTATTACGCACACAGGGTGAATATCTTTACACATCTTTACACACACAGGGTGAGTAGCTAGCTTTACATACTGTTACGCACACAGGGTGAATATCCTTACACATTGTTACACACACAGGGTGAGTAGCTTTACACACAATTACACACACAGGGCGAGTAGCTTTACAAACTGTTACATACACACACACACACCCAGGATGAGGGCACTGAATTTTACACAAAACACGCACACGCACATACACACAGGCACATACTCTCACCACCCACAACACACACTCACCTGAACACATACATACACACTACTACTTTATCCCTGTTAAATGCTTCTACACACACACACAAACTAAGTAGCTTTTACACACTTACACACAGGACAAGTGGTATCTGTAATTTTACATTTCATCAGCTTGTTCATATACAAACTGCTCACATGTTATTCGTCCAAGAAACTCCATGGAGAGATGGGCAAAATCACTGAAACCAGTCTTTCAGTCTAGCCTCACTATGTAATTATTCTAGTAAAGCAAAGTAGGGGTTTTGTGTCTAATGTACTCACTGGGTCCATGTAGGAACTGGATAAACATTTGAACCCAATAAATAGCGGGGATTCTCAATTTAACTTTTTTGGATCAGAAGCATAATCCCTTCAGTTGTGGTTGTTTACCGTGAACCTGAACGTTTCAATTACATCATAGGGTATTATATTTGGTTCAGAGTTATCTTACAATGATATTAGGGACACAAATAATATAATATATCTTTGACCTTTGACCAGATTAAACTCAATAGATTTTTGTGATGTGATAGATGTGAGATAAGTATAAAGGATTTTATCGATGCAATGTTTGTTTTGATTGTGGTTTTTACTTTCAGTGCAAGGTACGTGCTTTTCTTCGCTTTGGTTTTGATTCGCTTTCTTTTATTTCTGAAAGGTTATTAAGTCTACTGGGCACATGTGTAACCCTGACAAAAGCTTACGTTCCATATGATGGTTTGTAACATCTGTTTGAAAGCTGTTATGCTCATTTTAACACAAGCTTTCTCGCAGCTGCTAAGCTCTTAAATTCAGAACAGAACTAATGAAGGTTTTATGCCTTTTTTTCTCCTGTTCGGGTGATATTGTGTTGTTTGCAGACTTGGGTCAAATGCACATTGAAACTTTAACTCCTTAGATACTCACACTGACAAAGGGTCCCTTGATATTGCTTGAAATCTTTACTGGTGTTCGAAGAACACTCTTAAGAAAGAATTGAGGTGAAGTATCGTGTTCATTGGTACAGTGGAATTGCCCTGTCTGGAAATATAACCTGCAACTTAACTGTTATGCTACACTGTAACCTCTGAGCTACAAGCCCAGCTCCCTAACCATTATACTACACTGTAACCTCTGAGCTACAAGCCCAGCTCCCTAACCATTATACTACACTGTAACCTCTGAGCTACAAGCCCAGCTCTCTAACCATTATACCACACTGTAACCTCTGAGCTACAAGCCCAGCTCCCTATCCATTATACTACACTGTAACCTCTGAGCTACAAGCCCAGCTCCCTAACCATTATACTACACTGTAAGCTCTGAGCTATAAGCCCAGCTCTCTAACCACGGTAGTTGTCACTGTGGTTGAGTTCCAGGCAGAGATTGAGCATAGACTGCAAGGCAGTTTCACTGAAGCATGGCGTCCGCCAGCATTCGCCGAAGCTCAGCGGTCTGCACCACGTCTGTTTAAAAGGTTGTGGCGAGGAGCTGAAAATCCGTGAACCGGCGTAACCCCTATTCGGCTAATTATCTGGCGCGAGGCTTGGCCTGCTCGCGTGCCACATCGTCTCCGTGCCCAGTGTGCGGCGCGTTTTGCCTGCGCCCCGCTGTTACCTCGCATGACCCGCCTCAGCTGGCACCTCTCGCCAGCTGGGCCTGTTCAGCGACTTACCGCGCGTCGCATCAACAAGGGTCCGGATATGTCCGCCTGGCACGAAACCTTTGTATGTACACCAGAGAGAAGGAGAGAGAGAGAGGCAGTTTCTAGAAGAAGACGGGATTCAGATCAGAACAGGACTGGGGCAGGCAGCGATTCAGGTTAGATTCAGCACCTTAGAACAAAGCAGATGATCTTCAGCATCTTAGAACAGAGGGAATAATGGTAGCTGACAGTTGCTCAGCATCTTAGGACAGAGCTGGTGATAGTGAAGAGTCCTCCACCCAGAATTGATGTTATATCTCATTCATTACATTTTCAGTGCATGGCAACCCTAAATTTGGGTGTATTTTTCTCAGCAATATAAAATACAGGACGAAGGGAGCTGGGGGGTGGGGGATGCATCTAAGTAGCCCATTCAGGACGCGCATTTCTTTGGGCTAAAATACAGGACTATCACGGCTCCTGTCACCGTGTTAGTGAATGTAGACAAGAGGTAGTAGAACGCAGAGGAGCGTAACTCGACTCTTCTGAGCCCAAGGGAGGCGGGGCTCTGGCTAACGTAGGTGCTGGCTGGCGCTGTTGTTGTGCTTGGCTGGCTCTGATTTCGGACTCTGCGCGCGTAGCGATTCCGCGCCCCCTGGGTTTGCTCGGAGCGAGCTGCTCTCAGCTGTCATTCTGTCAGAGTGTGGAAAAACTATCTCTCTCTCTCTCAGCTGGAAACCATCGGTCCTTTGACAGTTGGGAGCACAATCGCACAGACAAAATAAATCAATGTCAGTTTTTAAAAGTAGGATAGTTACAAGTTTGGACAGAAGTTGGAGATTTTGGGTCTTCATGTGCTGTCTTTAGCCATGTGCAAAATCGATTTTTTTTTTCTTTTTCTTGCAGAGAAAAACTAAGCAAAGATTTAAGTAGCAGTGTAGTGTCTTCCTGCAGATATAGGTTTGTAGCCAGCTGTATGGAGACTAACACAGTAACATAATGTAAATCTGTCACGTTAATATGGGCAGTGACATGTCATTTCTGTCAAGACATTATTTTGGTGGCTGATCCGTTTTGTCACAGAAGTTGTCATTTTTCTGAAGATTAAGTGACGTTCTGCATACATGGATTTCTATGTTTAAGTATGCTGTGTTTTTACCTGGGACATTAGGCAAAGTGAAGACCTTAAGATGCTCACTAAACATGCATTGTGGGGTCTTTTTCTGTGTGTGTGTGTGTGTGTGTGTGTGTGTGTGTGTGTGTGTGTGTGTGTGTGTGTGTGCATGTGAGAGAGAGTGTGAGTGAGTTGGGTTTCTCAGACGCCTGATCATAGCGGTAGGACAGCGGTTTCTCTATGGATGGTAACATGAAAAAACAGGTCTTGCTCAATTCCCACAGCTTAAATCGATCACAATTTTGCAATTCTGGTATTCACAGCATGTTTATACTTACAAATTTAGTCTTGATGATATAATGTAGTTAATGTATTGTTTTCTTTGCCTTTTTTTCATGAAGACATATCAAGTGGTCCAAGCTTAAACCAAGATACGGGTCCGTTTATGACAAGACAACACCAGGACATCAGAAGTTACATGAAATTATATAATTAAATATTATACTTGTTCGGAAGATGTGAAGTAGATGGGAAAGACTTCAGTTTTTTTGTTGTTGTCTGTTTTTTTTCCTCTTTCGGGAAATCAAAGTTGGTCATCAGCGACATTTTGCTGAAGTAGACAGCCAAATTTTAAATGTGTCACACAAACACACGCACCCCCCCAATTTATCCAGCTTTCATTTCCCTTTCTGATTCTTCTGTAGTCTGCTGATTTTTTTACTTACCAATAATAGCTGCTTGAGGTCAAAAATAACTGAAGTAGATGGAACTGATTGTTTTTGTGTTGAGTTCAGACATTGCACTCGGGCGAAGTTGAGGCCTGCGTCGTTTGAACGAAGGAGGGGCGGGAGGCAACACACATGTGCTCAGCAGAGAGGCTCAGAAATTCCTTGTGAGAAGTTTGATGCATAGAGAAAGGGTCAACATAGAACAGGAGAGAAAAGAGGAGGAAGACAAAATATTTTTGAGGTCACTGAGCAAACTCCCTCTTCCAAGTAGTAACACGAACTTATTGGCTCCTTTCATTTTTTATATGTGTATTTCTTTTTTGCTGAAGAAAATAGAAAACAATCGTTTAAACATGGATGTAATGAATCAGTGTGTGGTGTGAGCTGGGAGCGTACTGCTGTCTGCTGCTCTCTCTGGCTGGTAGTCTGTCTGGACTGGAGGACGCAGAGGCGTGTGGGGGGAGGGGAGAGGAGGGTGGGGGGGGCAAATTTAATAACATGGTGCTCTCTGAGTGTACAGCGAGAGGGTGCACATTACGGGCAATTAGGGGTTGCATCATGGGCTCTGTGTCTGTGTGTCGCTCACTGCTGAGTCTGGGGTGGAGCACTGTGTGTGTGTGTGTGTGTGTGTGTGTATGTGTCCGTGTGTGTGTGTCCGTGTGCGAGTATGGCTGTTTGCTGTCTGTGTGTGAGTATGTGTGTGAGTATGGCTGTGTGTCCGTGTGTGTGTGTGTGTGTGTGTATGTGTGTGGCTGTGTGCATCTGTGTGTGTCTGAGTATGTGTGGGTGAGTTTGTTTTTGTATGTGAGAGACCAAATGCATGTGTGAGTGAGTGTATGTGTGTGTGTGTGTGTGTGTGTGCATGTGTGCGCGTCTGTGCTTATGTGTTTGCTGTGTCTGTCTGAGTGAGTGTGCAAGACTGGCTGTGTGTGTGTGTGTGTGTGTGTGTGTGTGTGTGTGTGTGTGTGTGTGTGTGTGTGTGTGTGTGTGTGTGTGTGTGTGTGTGTGTGTGTGCATGTGCCTATCTGTGTGTCAGTACATTTTTATGCCCTGTGCTCAGCTTTGTGAATGACAAAAGCATCAGTAATGGCATGCTATGTTTTATGAGCTGTTGACTTCATATCCCAGAATACTGTAGAGGCCAAACTGAAGACTGCAGTACAGAGTTACTTGACCTGGGGGTCACAGCCTAAAAGCAAACTGCCTCTTTACATTATTCAAAAATTCAACCTACAGCAAGTCACCTGTACCAAGGGTGCCGTCTCTAAAGCGCTATACGCACTACCAGTTAAAGGCCTTTTATTTAACAAGTCAGTCTTTTAATGAGCACTTTGAAGTCAGTTGTTCTGTTGTTTCGTCTTTGTGCTGAGAATGTTTTACTGTTCCTGTGGGTGACAGAACTGAGTCCCAACTGGAATGCACCACATCACTGTCATGAACTCGGCCAAAACGTGGTCTTTGCGGCGCCGGATTGAGCAATGTCAGTTACGGTTTAGTAAATCCTGCACACAGAAGTCACTCACTGAACTGTCATCCTCCTAAGTCATGGTTTCTCTCTAGAGAGAGAGTGTGTGTGTGTTAAACATTTTACATGTGGTGCACCAAATTGCTTTGGTCTTCTAAAGATCTTTCAAAGAAAGATTGAGATGAGAAAGGGGAGTTTGGACAGAAGTCAACTTTATGGACATACAACTGTTTGGGCCCCAAGGATGAAGGGGCCCCTTATGGCAATGAATGTTGGTCAGGAGGGCCCCGTGGTATTTTCTATCTAGGATCCCAGGAGCCTCTGAGTATAGATCAAAATTTGGCAAAATAGTAGCGTAACACTGTTACATCAAGTTCTATATCATACATCAAGAATGTCAGTTGTAAGGTTGTGTGACAATGTTTTCTTCCGTGTATGTCAAATATGTTGATTTCTGAGACTCAAGTTTTGGGAACTGCCAAGTAAGCTAAAATTAGCTCAAATCTTGGATGACAAAGTCCTTTGAAAGCTCAGATGCTTTTTTCAAGTTTCCTCACCAAGGCTTAATGTTAGCTAGCCAGACTTTGAAAAATTACATTTAATTAAAGGGAGAGTTTACCCGTTATGACATTTCGCAAGAATCTTGTCTTTTTGCATCCATTCCTCAGAAAGCCGAAAAAGGCAAGGAATCACAGGATGCGTGCTTGTGAGAACATTTACCTCTTTTATATGGTAGTGAACCATAATTATTCAGATTCGTTCATTTCAAGCATTGCTTTTCAGTTTGCAGACATGTCCAGGGAAATTTAGTCGTTGGTCTTTGCTAAATCTGGGGTGCTTTAAAAGCCATAGTCTGGAATCATGTGAATGCTCGGGGAACGTCTTGAGAGAAAGGCATCACAATCGGAGGGTTTGAGAAGACTGGATTGGTGTAAACCGAAATTATCATAGCTAAAGGCCCACTTACATTATTCAGATGTGGACCAAAACAATCCTTGTCCTGGATGACTGCAGTCTGTGCCATTGTGCGTTCATCTGAAATTCCATAGCAAGTTCAGAACTAAGAAACAAGTTGAGGCTCGTTAAACGTGCAATCAACTGTTTTAATGGTTCAATTAAGACTTGAGTTGCAAAAAAGCAAACCAACACAAAAAAACCTGAACACTCAATTCCGGCTCTCCAGAGCTGTAAGAAGAGACCAACTGGACTAACATGTTCAAATATGAGATGCATCAAGTTTCTCATTAATTTCAAAAGAACATACTGTCATACTAAACGAGAGAAGTACATGTAACTTGTTGCAGGACTGTTTAATTTACTTTTGTGAATGTCAGTGGAAAGTTTATGAAATCATGACAGTCTATCTCATGACACGTCCACAACTCACTGTTCAATCACCAGTGTCTGTTGCGGTAGGAACCCATAGCAATAACATCGTGCTAGGTGGTCGTGTCTAATCAACGACCACATTTTTAAGTGGGCGGTCGTAGTGGGTGCAGGGAAAGCTATTTCATTGATCTATTGTATGTATGGCTTTAGTATAGTATGGCTAGTATAGCTGGTATAGTATAGTTTAGTATGGTTGCTTATGGGCCTAATTCTGGTGAATTATTTTCCAGTTCTTAATGTGCATTCTCACCACAGTAATTTGTGGTTATATAGTCGGCCACTCAGGGTTAATATAGTGCCACTCAGCTGTGTTTCCTCAGCACCTGTTTCCCTGGCGCAGATAGACAATTGGCTATTGGGCTGCCTCTGTGAGTTTTGGCAGCCGCAGTATTGAATGGAGCGCTTGGCGCGTAAATAGACTCATGTTTTTGTCTGCCGGTCAGTGTCAAAACTGCTGGGCTAAAGACACGCCCATGCAAAAAGGCTCCGCCCCTACATGCCTCCCCCAGCCTGAGACTGAGCCCACCGAAAACACTCCCCTCTTTGTCAGTCTTTTAGGAAAAAACAGTGGCCCGGCTCAGCGGTGCGCCGACCTTCGGCCTGCAAGATAAGCATCGGCGTCTGCAGTAAAAAGCCGCCCATGGCCCTTTCTTTTCCTCCTCTCCGTTTTTGTTTTGGAACAGGATCCCCATTGATGGAGTACGCTTCCTCGCGGATCTCTGTGTCGGGGGGGGAGAGAGAGAGTGCCCCCAAGGGAAAATATTCCGCCAGCCGTCAGGCTGGTGCCAAACAAGTGAACTTGGGCCAGTTCTGTGGGCCAAGACCAACACCTGTTTCTCAGTTTCCTCTCAAGCTCAGTCGGCAGAGGCAGTAATCAGGTCAGGCTGGCCCCTGCACTCAGACCCCAGGGAGCTAGTGGGTACTAAAGAGGGTAGACTCTGAATGACTGGGTCATAGATTCGCCATTGTGGCTCAAGATTTCCACAGTTCCGCCATTGTGGCTCCATAGTTCCATTGATTTGCAAATGTGGCTCAAGAGTTCCACTTTGGGACATTATGAATCTGGCCCAATACCTCACTTCTCCTCCTCCCTTTTTGTTATATGGCCCGCCTGTGCTTGTTTCACTTTAACTGGCTGTTCTTTTGCATTTTGTACTGTATCCCCCTCATTGTCATCACCTGGCTTCTCTCAGAAACCCAGTCAGAAGATGAGATCTTGAGATCTCAGGATACACTCACCTTACAGTCTGGGGGCAACACATTCTATAGCAGTGATTGTCAGATTCTCAGGGGTCGGTTCATGGAGGTGTGACACGTTCAAAACATCTTGACCTTCACCTTAGACCAGGACACCTCCTGCCCTCACTGCTGGTCCTGGAGAACCGCGGTGTGTGCTGCTTTTTGTTTTCACCCGAAACTCAATTGCAAGTTAAGACCCAAGAAACCAGGAGAGGTGAGTTATTTGTGCAGTCAAGTGTTTTAATTGGTCAATAATTGCTAAGGAACTATAAAAACCAGCATACACCATGGATCTCTGTGACCTCTGTAGGAGTGAGGACTACAGCCTTAGACTTATCTACACTAATTTTGTGATTGATTAGGGGGTGTTGCTGCTTGTATCCCAGAAGTGGATGGAATTATGATTGTATTTAGCATGAATATATAAGTTATATTTTTAGTACATGAGACCAGGGCCTGCTACCAGGTGGGTGAAGCCAGGCTATGTGTTTCTGCATCCTTGTTGTGGGCTTGTTCCTATTCAAGGTCCCCTCTGCTTACAGGGGCATTGAGAGACCAGACATCTGTTTCTTTTTTTTTTTCACTTTACATCCTGCTTCAGGTCAAGTGGACCGGCCTTTCAATCGGTTCCAAAACAGCACTTTGTGAGCGATGATGTCATATCAATAAGAAAATGAAAAAAGGGCAAAATAATAAAACACGCGACACAATCGCTCGATCATCTGACCAACCCACACCCCTGTTCCATTTTTACACCTTTTCATTCGAGACAATGGTGTTTACCATCAGAGCTCTGTTTCGCGGCTCTGATGGCGGACCTTGTTTATCTGCGGAGTGACGCTAGCTTGGCGTTCGAGCGCGGTGGAGGCGCAGATAGCAGCTGCTCTGTCAGGAGGTCCCAGAATTGATAAGGGGGAATGGACAAACGGACGGATGGACACACCTAACTATTGACACCACCTGTGGAAGGGGAACCAGGAAGTCCACCACCCTGCTTCCTACATTTGTTTTCCCTCCGTTTTTGACATCGTTGAGAGGATGAATCTGGTGTTTTGGGAAAAGTGGGAGGGGGGATGGGGGCGTCAGTGTTTTAAGTTGTTGCTGGGCACCTGGCCAGAAACGTGACTCGAGTTTCCTCTCATGGTATACCTCAGATGCCCCCAAGCTGTAAAGAGGGACAGCGAGTGTGTTCATGTAGGCTTCTGTGACATACAGGGACCATTGTGAATATGTTTAAATGGAAGTAGTGTCTCTCAGGAATTCACCCCCAGCAATAATTCCTATGTTACATTTAAATGAAGCTTTTCTTTCCTGGGGGCGCTTATGGAACTAAACTTCAGAACTTGAACCACGAATGAATGTTCTTCCACCGCATCGGGATACGTTTAATACCTGAGGAAAAAAAATTAATTGTATGAAAATATATATAAAAAAGTTTCCTCCTATAAAATAGAAATCTGGTATAAAAAGTGGCTCGTACACCAGATCACAAAGCTTTTGGCTTAAGTTTGAGTTTTTTTTTATTGTTTCCATGTGGAATTGTTGCTCTTAATTCCACAGGTTTGCTTTGCAGCTGTATTGAAAGCTCCAGAATAATTTCCCCACTGTGACATATTCCAGAAATCGGTGCCCAATAAAAACAAAACGCTTTCCAGATTATTATTTGTGATTCTGCAGCAACTTTCCTCACCTGCAACGAATTATGGAGTAATAGCACGGACTAGGCTCTTCGTCTGAGCGGCAGCCCTGTGCACTGATGAGAATAATAACGGTGAAAGTAATAGCTAGAAACGGCGGAGGTCACACAGCTTTGTTACAGACTGCAGCAGCACAGCCATTGTCACCTTTTGTCAGTAACGAGGACCAAATGCTCGGATCAGCTGAGAGGGCTTTTCTTCGACTCCCCACAGTGTCTACCAGATATTCTCAGCCCATCAAAATCACAGTCTGTAAATGTGAACCCCTTTTGAGAATAATGTTACTGCTTCTTATTATGTTATTCTTGATATTTTGTTACATGACCCGTTTTGCATCTGTTATTTCCTTTTTTGTCGTCACTTTTGTGTATTTTTTGTATTTATGTTTATGGTCCTCTATCACTTGCAAAGCAATTTTAATACCTATTTCCAATGTGCTCTATATAGATACATGAGGTGATGAGGATGATGACGATGATGATTATTGTTATTATTATGATTATTATTATTAATAATAATCATAATAATAATAAAAGAACAGGACATTCTCTTGAACTCTCCGTGGGGCCTGTTGCTCGGATATGGGACCTAATTGAGAATATTAGGGGGAATTCAGACCCCCTCCCCCTGGGGAAAACACTCTTCCCACATTCATAGGGAGTGGTCGGAACTCTGCAGACAGTATCTGATTGTGTGATGTCAGGTAACCATATGATAAGATTATTCTGTCAGATTACAAGTGAGCAGTAAGCTTTTTTTTTCCATGACCACAACATTCTCATTGGCTCGTTGGGTCCTGTGTCAAAACCTGCTGTCCCTCCAGCCTGCACGAATCACTCCCGCAACACCGTAAACGTACGTGTATGACACCGTAATCCCCTTAACGGCCGGGCTTGTAATGCATTTCCATGGTAACGCAGGCGGGTTTGAGGTTAGGTAGTGGTTAGGCGAGTGCATCTCTTCCCACAATCCCATAATAGTTTACTGGCAGCTGCCGCGCAGGAGACCAATCAGGACCTGGCCACTCTGCATGACCATCTCTTGTTGGCAAGAGAGATAGAACTTACATCTGTAAACTATCTATATGACTAATACAATAGGGGATTTCTCTGACCCAAATACAACTGTTGTTTTCCTCATGTGCATGCTAGCGATAAGAACGTCACAGGCCAGACGGTACCTTTAATGGCTGGACAGAGGTTGTGACAACCATATGTGGTGAAAACAAATCAGAACTCTTGACTACTCAGACTACCGCACAAATTCAAGGGAAGCATCTACGTTCCCAAATTCTTCAAAACAAAAATAGGTCTGTCATACGAGTTGCACATTTTGTCACATATATCATCGATAAACTTTAAGAGATCTGCAGAAGTTTTTTTCCCATTAAATTTCAGGATGGAAAGAGTTGAAGTATTTAAAATATATACATATATATATATATATTTCAGTAAGTAGTAGGGATCCTCTCTGTGAATACTTATTCTAGGTTCTTACACACCTGAAATCAAATTTTTCATTTTTCTCTTAAATTACTGACTGAATGAAGAGTGCGGCAGCGACAGCTCTCTGTTGTAAATACGTATGTGCCTCCCGTTCCTGCGCGGACTCCATCGTTCTGACCTCATGCCTCTCTCTCTCTCTGTCTCTCTTTCCCTTTGTTTCTGTGTTGGGTTTGGGGTATTGGGAGGTGTTGAATTGTTGAATGTTTACCTGAATACTACGTTTTGATTTGGTTTATTTTTAGGTCTCTGGTTTTGTTTTTTCTGTATGAGCGTTTTATTTATAGGTATGGGGTTTGGGAAACAAAAGGCTTGTTTTCTTGTTTGTGCGGTATTACTTGTTTTGTGTATTTAAATGGGCTGTGATGTGTTGGTAATGTCATAATGAAGTCAAAAACTCTCTCTCTGGTTTTCTCAGGCGGGAGTGCGGAACCGGAATGACTGGGCGGCCCCGCGCCACCCTCAGAGAGACTGGCGTGAGCGCACCCTCTGGCTATGGGTAGCATTTCTGGTGGGCCGGCTGCTACAAATCATCCTTAGGCGGAGATGACTGCCGGACAAGCACCCTGCCACGTCCCCTCCACCCCCCACGTTCGCCTCGACAAACCCAGCAGACCCGTAGCTGTTCCCCCTGTACATACCGAAGATGTATATATGTTTTTACCGTTATTTTGATAATTGAAACCTATCCTCTGCATCTGTGGACCACGCCCCACAACTCTTTCATTCGCTTGGGAACGTGGATCTCTGCTTCGCCTCCTCCAGTCAGTTAAGAATAATTTGCATTATTCAATCCAGTGAACATTCAGTGGAGGTTTTTCATATATATTAGGCTCATAGTTCCAGACCCAAATCGATATGAAAAAAATGCACACTTAATTTTAGTAGATTTTCTGTTTTTACGCATCCATGTGGATAGAAGAAATACATGTTTTCTGTCATCACAACCGCCACTGTATTTTTTTTTCAGTCGCCATGAGGAATTAATTGGCTGGAGACATGACCAATTGTAAAAAAATTATATTAAAAAAGAAAAAAATTTGACTATTGCATGTAATGCATTAGGTACTGCATATGTGTTCAGTTTACATCATTAGTGCCAAATCCTTCGAAAGCCCAATCATTTGAAGTTTGTTTAACATGAACCTTGAAAAGGAGTACCAGAAAGTACATTTCATAAGCCGTTTTAGTGATAAAAGATCAAATTCAAAATATATAATTTCTTATACTGTAACAGGCTTGTAAAAAACATTTCATATGGCTGTTGTCATATACAGTTGTATTGGGTGGACCCATTAAATTAGTAGATCTTCTGTTAAATGTATGGTAGTACATTGCAATTAATATCATGGCCTACACATGGTCCTGGAACGGTCAGTTATGACCATGCACTTACTCATTTGATATCACCTGAAACATTTTTCCGTAATACACAAGAAACAGGTTTTATTTACTGCTCACCCAAATTGTAATTGTGTGCAAAGTTCATTGTGGGATGTAATTTGGTTATGAGTACTTGGTTTTCAAATTTGTTATAAGTGTAATATTTGCAAGTTGTAACATTTTCAAAATATACTGTTAAGCATTACAATTTCGTTTTAAAATTAAGAAAATGTTCCAAAATGGAAAGTCTTCCTGTGATGATGTAATTGTCAAGGTTACCTGTGAACCATGTGTTTTTTTTTTGTTTTGTAAAAGATCCAACGTTGGAGTGGGGTTTTCCATTTTAGGAGACTGAGGTGTTTGAATCAAAAACAGGGAAAAGGTCTTCACAGTTAGCACTTTTTAAAAATTTTTTTGAATTTATTTTTACTACACAATAGCCTTTAGGCTGTAGTTTTTATATCATTTGATTTTTTATGTGTATGATTTCAGTTTGTATGGTAGCCCCAATAATTTGTTAAACATTTCCATTTTTGTCGATAGTTGCATTCTTAGTTAAGGTATTAAAAAAAGGAAGTGTGGTATGTGTGATATGCGCCAAACTGAACACTTTTGTATCCTCATATCTTATAAAGGCCGTGATTGATCTACTGTAGGGAAAAGTACATCTTTCCAAGCACCTGCATGTATGAAACAGTGTTGATTACCGTGTTGACAGAATACAAAAATGACTAAATGCACATTATGTTAAGGGACTGTGTCTAATGCTCAAACTGTAGCTGAAATGTCTCGATTCCTTTTTTTCCCCCCCACCTACCTGACACTTTGGGTTTTTTAAAACAGCAAAAAATCAGATCTGAGCAGCAGTTCAGGACTGAACACTAAGGCCTATAGTCTGAGCATCATTTCCCATGATGCAACAGGCAACGGGCAGTGGTATAGCATTACTTTTGTATGGTACATTGTAGCTTCCCAGTATTTATAAGTGTCTCTTGTAATGCCGTTTCTGTCATGGACGAAATTAGATATGTAATTTAAATTTAAAAATTGGCGTGTGAGTAAAACTCAAATGGGTTTTTTAAAGGATTTTTTTTTTCCTTTTTCAAACATGCACTTGGAAAAGAATGGAAACTCAAAGCAATAACTGTATATTTTCAAAAACAAGGCACAAATTCTTGTTTATTTGATGTTTTGGTTGTAGATCATCATTAGATTCTGGTGAAGAGCTAGACCTAAAATAACAAATAAAGATGACCTTGTGTGGTGTTCTTGGCAGATATGCAGTTGATGCATTGAGTTTGAGTTCAGTTAAAATGTTTGTTTTGTCTTTTTTTTACACCTGCAGTAAAATATATCAGATGTACAGATATTCCCCCTTTTATAGACATTAAAACCTTACAGAATGAGTCCAGAATGTTCTGTGTGTAAACACATACCAACCAAAGACTTAAGTAATCCCAGTGAACTTATGACCATAATGATAACCTCAACAATGTGTAGTAAACATTTGCACTGACCATGCATAAAAACTGATTCTACTTTGTAAGACCATGGATGTTGTTTCATTTTTTTGTATATTCTTTTTTCATTCTTTTACCTTTTTTGCACTGAAATGTTCCCATGTTATGAAAGAAATTGTGCAATATAGATATAAATAAACACAATTTTTCTATCATCAGTTTCATGTAACGTCATTTAAAAATATTTCCCTTTACAGCAAGTAATAAGAGCCACACATGAAGTGATTTACACAGCTTATATTTTTGAATACTATGCATTCATACAACTAGATAGTTCATGAAGCTGTTCTGGTGAAATATTTAGCAAAATGGTGTAGCTGCAGTCCTCTACCTGAGAACCCAACCTGAGTATACTTGGTAAGCGAATCCAGGTCACATGGCTTGCATATGCGTTATGATGTCATGATGATTTTACTTACTTTTGTTCAGTAAGGGTATTCATTTCATATCCTCATAACTTGGCTTAACTGGCAAAACCACTTTCAGGCTGATTGGTCAACTGTTGCGATGTGTTTTGATCAATGTAGGAAGTTAAGTAAGGAATAAACAACGACTGGCTGTGCAGTTCTATGGAAATAAACCACAACGTGGTGGTGTGATGCTAACCACCCTAAGGTGGTTTATTTCCATTGAACTACACCACAAGTCGTAGTTTATTCTGCTTACACCACGGCTACTTACCAAATAATTCAGCACTCAAATTAAATTAGGCTACTATTTTATTATTTTTCAACAAAATATATATTACAATATATGCACATCTGCAGAATATAGTCCTTTCATATAGCTAGCTTGACACACACAAACTTTAAAATTTAATCATTTTAAAACATACTATATTAGCCTACATTAAAAAATAGTATACGTTACACATCTAGGCTTCGGCTACTGAAACGACAGTAACTTAGCCCACTAA
Organism: Albula goreensis; assembly: GCA_022829145.1. Taxonomy (NCBI): domain Eukaryota; kingdom Metazoa; phylum Chordata; class Actinopteri; order Albuliformes; family Albulidae; genus Albula; species Albula goreensis. The sequence continues at coordinate 35,203,284 of CM040748.1, read as the reverse complement.
CTAGAAATTTCTGATATAGCCAGCTACACATAGGCTTTTCACACTGCACTTAGCCCAGGGCTAAAAGCATTCTTAGAACCTTATTTTCCCCAGGCTAAGGGAACTCCAAGTTAGCTCCAAGTTTGTGGGTTATCCCCTGAAAATTGACTACTCAGGGCTAAAAGGTGCCAGTATGAAACGGGGCTAAACAATGGATTTCTAGAATGTAAACATTAGCCGCGCCTAGTAGAAGTGCATTGTGAATCATATGGCCTTGGGGTTAGGTTAACCCTGGGTTAACAATGAGGCTTTCACACTGCATGCTAAGGGTTGACCCTGGGCTAACTTAGCCCCTTTTCACACACACAATGTTAACCCAGGGTTAACCTAAGCCCAGGGCTACACAATTCACACTGCACTTCTACTAGCCCTGGGTTAAATGTCCATTGGAACACGCAACTAATGTTTACATTCTAGAATTCCATTGTTTACTTTAGCCCCGTTTCACACTGGCACCTTCTAGCCCTGTGATTAGTTGATTTCCAAGGGATCACACCGCAAACTCGGGGCTAATCCTGCTCCGGGACAGGGACAGCAAGCCCTAGGCTAAAGTCGGGGTTAGCCCACTTTGGAATGTGCCAGGATTGTGCCAGTGTTAGGCTTTTCACACTGCATATTCTTATAAGGATAGCCCTGGGCTAAGAGTTGACCCTGGGACAACTTAGCCCCTTTTCACTCATGCACATTGTTAACCCTGGGTAAACCTGAGCCCAGATCTATATTATTCACAGTGCAGTCTACTAACCCTGGATTAAATGTCTGTTGGAACAAGTAACTAATGTTTACATTCTATAATTCCATTGTTTACTTAGCCCCGTTTCACACTGGCAGCTTTTAGCACCATGTTCAGTCCATTTTTTGGGGATAACCCTGCAAACCCGGGGTTAACCCTGCTCTGGAGCAGGGCCAGCAAGCCCTAGGCTAAAGTCGGGGTTAGCCCACTTTGGAATGTGCCAGGATTGTGCCAGTGTGAAAGCTGTTTTAGCCTGGGGCTAACAGCTCCCTTAGCCTAGGGCTAAGAAGGTTCCAGGAATGCTTTTAGCTCTGGGCTAAATGCAGTGTGAAAAGCCTGTGTGAAAAGCCGGCTCCGGCCTTTCCTCTCTTTGACAGAATGTTGCCGTAATTTTCGGTTGTAAATGTAATCTTCAGTAAAGTTGAATGCACTTGTGTACTAATTTCAAATGGTGATAAGGCCACTTTCACTGGAACTACCTCATAACCGTGCATTATTACCGTGCATTCACTGGGAAATGATGCACACCCCCTCCAGCCAATCAGAAACGAGTATTTAACAAAGCCATGGTACAATACGAAATACAAAACACAATATGGCAAACTTTTAAGCAATACTTGTCAAAGAGGTGTCTACCAACCATTAAACTACACTGTAACATCTGAGCTACAAGCCCAGCTCCCTAACCATTATACTACACTGTAACCTCTGAGCTACAAGCCCAGCTCCCTAACCATTATACTACACTGTAACCTCTGAGCTACAAGCCCAGCTCCCTAACCATTATACTACACTGTAACCTCTGAGCTACAAGCCCAGCTCCCTAACCATTATACTACACTGTAACCTCTGAGCTACAAGCCCAGCTCCCTAACCATTATACTACACTGTAACCTCTGAGCTATAAACCCAGCTCCCTAACCATTATACTACACTGTAACCTCTGAGCTACAAGCCCAGATCCCTAACCATTATACTACACTGTAACCTCTGAGCTACAAGCCCAGCTCCTAACCATTATACTACACTGTAACCTGTAACCTCTGAGCTACAAGCCCAGCTCCCTAACCATTATACTACACTGTAACCGCTGAGCTACAAGCCCAGCTCCCTAACCATTATACTACACTGTAACCTCTGAGTTACAAGACCAGCTCCCTAACCATTATACTACACTGTAACCTCAGAGCTACAAGCCCAGCTCCCTAACCATTACACTACACCGCTGCCACATGTTACATTGGTTAGTACATGTTGTATTATGCTTTTTAAGGCTTGCAGTATCTATATCAGTACATTTCAACTACTCTTACAGAACAGGATTCTGATTGGCATCATTTGAAACTTCCAATTACTTGCTTCCAATTATTTGCTTCACCTGTTACAAACTTAATCATATGACACACATATATGGATTCTCTGTAAATACAAAGTCTGAACGAAAGTCTCCACATCATCTCATTCAGAAAAATGTGTTTTTCCTTCACACGTCTCCCATGTGTTTTCTCCATGTAAAATTGACTGTAAAGAAACAATAAATGGAAGTTTAATTGTTCCCAGTTGCATGCACATTTGGGAGCTATAATAAGCCGGGTTTTGGAGCGGTACACTGTAATTATAGACCTGTCAGTTCCCTCCGTGTGTTTCATGAGGGAAAACAACATGAAATAATGTTTTTTCTTCGTATACTTCAGGTTCATGAATAGAGAACCGGCCTCTCACAAGACTCATTTGTATGCATGCTCTTCAGTTCCACGAGACAGTCTGTTTCTTCTAAACAGTGAAAACTGGATTCTTGTTCCTCTTTCTTCGCGACCGTCCTGTAAGTCAGAGATCTCTTGCCGGGGTGTGGAAAGTACGGTACCTTCCCTGACTTGGCACAAACAAACCATAATTATATACTCTGAGTTCAGCCAGTCACTGCGGAGATGTTAACAAGATGACCTCATAAATACCTCAATATTCGTCTTTTTCTCTCTCTCTCTCTCTTTTTTAAAGGGTGAATTCCAGCACCTGTCACGAGGTTTGATACCTTTTTTTTTTTTTTTTTTTTAAAACACCCTGGTGACTCAATTCAAAATAAAATGCGTTTGCACCCACAAGAAAGCGTGCGATTTTGCTACGTTGACGCGTTCCAGCCAAGCTTCTCAGCGAACTGTTTTCAAGGTGGACTGCGCCCGCTCCAGTGTGGTTGCACAGACCCACAGTGAGTTGGGTTATGAGTGTGTGGTCTACCCTCAGCTAACAGCTGTGACTCTCAGACCGCCCACCCCGCTACCCCCTCACCCTCATCCTCACCGTGTGTTTTGTGACGGGCAAAAGAGAGCAAGAAACAGTGGTAAACCAATATACAAGAAGGGCAGCTGGTACTCCCGCTTCAGCCAAGCGAAGCTGCGTTGCCCTCGACCATCGAGAAAAAAAAACAAGATGAGTGAAACAACAGCTGTTTTATCACTGTACCCCAAACTTCTGATCTCAATCCTGATTTATTTTGCGGCGACTGGGTATCTTATCCTCTCTCGCTGTCGTTAGTGCGGTGCATCAGAAACCTTAGCGCCACAACCAACGCTTAGCAAGCAGACCACTAGTGCTCTTACTCCCAGCCCACGATATTGGGCAGTTTCCAGACGGCCACGTGTCCTGTTGGACTTTTACATGTCCTTAGCCGCTGGTTAGTTTTCCCTGGACGTTCACAGCAAATCCAACTGAATGAGTCTCTCACTGGTGTAAACCAGTGAGAGGTTCCCAGGCCTCATTTTTCATGAGCAAATACGGTCCAGGGACACTTGTCAGTGTTAAAACCTGCCATTTTTTCAAATGCATTCTGAAAGTATTATGTGATACATCACCAGTGACAGAATAAATTTGATCAAACTTGCACTCATATGGTCTCTGTTAGAATGATACTTAACACTCTGAGGGGAATGTATCCACTATCATGTTGATAGGAGTCACTCTTCCTCCTTCATTAACTCAAGTATGTGAGCCAGGCCAGGGTCAAAAACATAAAACTATTAAGACTGCTTAAATGATCTTTAACTGTTTAGTTATGTCTGAAAACAGCACAGCAGATCTGTTGGAGTTTTAATCCAAACAAGCTCTTCATATTGGACGTTCTAGGTTCTCCACACAGTTCCGCTGACAGTGTACAACAAAATTTAATGTTGATGTACATCAGGCTAGAACAGTAGAAGACTGGAGTTCACAAAAGACAAACAATATTTCCTTTCGCTCTGCTGAAGATGTTTTAGATCTTTAAATGTCAGTCTCCCTGTTCATTGACAGTGTCTTCTATCCTGGGCTCTTGGTGCACCAGCCTTCCTTATTTTGGGTTAGCCCTGCTGACAAAATCTGGGTTAGCGTCCCCTTATACAAGCTTGACTTTCCTCGTTGTTGAGAAGGTACTTTTTAATAGCTTGGCCAAAGCATTTCTGGTTGCACTCTTTACAAAACCAGAGGTAAACTAATTAGGGAAATCAGGTAGTGCACTGTGTGGCTTAAGAGACACCCTACCTAAGAATAACCTGACAGAAACAATAAATTACTACATTGTGTGATATAATGATACATGATGCTATTTGTTTTTGGTGTGTTCGTTATAGCCGCATTGTTTATTTGAAATGGCCGCCTACAGTACGAAATGAATCACACTGAGCTCGTTGTCAGCAGTGCGGCATTCTGTCGCATCAGTAAATCTTGTGTTTGAGTCAGTTTGAGTCAGTACACATCATTGTTTTGGATATCTTTTGGTTTTGGTGTTTTCCCCTTTTTTTCCACCCAAACTCAGCTGACCTGTTTATCCTCACAAAGATATCCCCTCCACCCCTCTGTGACTCAAGAGGAGGCAGCCGCGAACATGACTCAAAGACAAAGCACTTGCTTCTTTCCACACTGCATACATACCACCAGTTTTATACTACCACATCATCAGAGGTTGACAAAGTCAACATATACTTGGTTCATGCATCCACAACCGTCCAACTGGTGAGGAGCGACTACCAGAGACTGAGGAGACTAACAAAGTTCTTTCTCCAACAAGGCTGGGTCAATTATTACCTCTCTGATGTGGACCTCCGGCCATAGCCAGCTATGGAAGACTCAACCACCCATTTGGAGGGCTAACAGTTGCCTCCCGAACAATGTATTACTGGGCACTCTGAAGCCAGGAATACCACATCTTGTGCAAGAGTCATTCCAGCATTGGCGGGGATCAGTGGATCTGGTGTAGGCCCTATCAAGGACCATCTTCCCTGGGAATCAGTCCAGCATTGTGTTTCCACAGTACATTTTGCGTAGGAGCCAAAGGATGCCCAGTGTTTTGAGGACCTTCAGTGTCGGCAATCACTTGTGACACCCGTGAGTAACGGTGACTAACATCCTGTCATGCCGACATTGGCTGTTGCACAAGGGAAGTGGAAACTCTAACCAAAGGTGAGGTTTCTTACACTTTCGTTTTCTCCTGGTCAGTTTGCAGGATACCCGTCCACCCAGCGGTGCATGGGTCTGATTGGCTAACTCTCTCTCTGGCAGCTTCTAACCTTCCTGAGCCTGAAAACGTACTTACTGTGTGTGTACATATGCATGTGTGTGTGTTTTATTTGTATGTTCTTATTGCTTTTCTTTCATTTTTCATCTTCTGACTCACCTCCTGCTGTACTGTGTCCCATTCCTGCCACTTGCCCACCATCTGAGAAACATTGCGTTACTGCACTGCCTAACCTGTATTTGAAACATCATCAGTATCTCACCCAATGGCGACACAGTACATTTATGTCAGTCTTGTAGCATCTCCCTCAAGGACCCACATCCTTTCAGCGGAATAAATATACCAGTGTCTAATAACAGAGTTTTGGAAAAGGGCTAGTACATGTTTCTATTTAAATTGGCGAGTCACTACAGAGTTAGAGAGTAGTTAAGTATAAGTGCAGTATCCAAGGCAAACACAAGAGCTGAAGCGAGGCTTGGTCTTGTGTGCTGTGTAAACCACAATTTTGTTTGCATGGTTTTTTTCTACATGAATTTTAATTATGTTTTTCATGCTGAATTTTCTAGGTCATTTGAATAAAACTCTTTCATACCTGGTCACCATCCAACTTAATGACAATCTAGTTGTTATTGTCAGTAAATCATGATAATGAAAATGACGTGAACAAGCTGAACAGGATGAAAAAGAAGAATATTTTAAACGCCCCCACCCCTTAAAAAGTAAGTAAAAGTAAATAAGTAGATATGTTTTTTGAGATTTAAGTTCATTTTACCTTTATTTTTTCATTAACACTACTTCTTCTTATAATATATCTTCATCCAAACTTTTGCTGTTAGGTGAAATAGTGACTTACTTATGCAATCTTTGCCAATATTTATGAGTTGGTGAAAAACCTTACACTCCTCCTGCACGGAGCGATAAACTTTCACGACCTCCAAAACGATGCCATATTCTGTGCCTCGCCTCACCCCCCCTCCCTCCCAATTTCGCAGAGCACCGGTTAACACACATTGCATCATTTTTACATCAGAACTCCCCCCCCCCCGACCCTACCCTACCCACCCCCTGCCGTCCTGAAGAAGGCCCTCGGTGGCAGATGAAGTCTGGAAAGTCGGACAGGAGCGCGTCTGTCCGCCTCACTGAATCCGATCCATCATGATCTGAGAGGCTACGGCTACCACCACTGTGCCGCGGCCCGACAGCCCACACCCCCCACAGGCCCAGAGCGTTTCCCGCAGCTACATTTACATCACATTTGGCCATTTCAGCAGACATTCTTGTCAAGAGCAACTAAAGTTTGCATGTTTATATGCTATTTATTTATACAGCCGGCCTTGGTCACTTTAAGTGCTATAGTAAACAAGTGCAACAGATAAGAATTGAATATACAGCTTCTGAATTATAATATTGATTTAGCAGATGCTTTTGAAAATTTATAGTTGGGTAGACTGGGAGACTTGTGAGGTTCAGACCTGGTTCAAGGACAATTATGTCATGTGGGAATTAAATCTACAACTTCTGAGTTATTAGACCAGATTCCTATCCATTATACTACACTGCCATCAATTTCTAAATGAGTCATATGACCTGAAGCAGATATGCATAGAGATTTGAACGTTCTGAGCTTTTTCTATGCACAGTTATGGTAAATCACCATAAGATTGCTTCCTGTTCAACTAAATTTCCGAAAACTTGTTTCATTACATCTTCTCTGTCTGGTTCACTGTGTACTTCTGTCTAAGCTTGACAATGCACACATTCTGAACGTGCAGGTTTCTGCAGGTGCAGCACAGGAACTCCGCCGTTGACCAATCATGCATGCCGCATTTTCTCCCTCGACCAATCAAATTGCAGGCAGCCAGTTTGAGAAACACGAGGCTATCACACGCCATTTCAGGTGCCCCTGATCATAAGGTCATTAAAACAACCTCAATTTACAACAGTAATTTGACATTTTTCAACTTGACAACTTTTTTAGAAGGGATACTTTCACTTCCCCTTCAGCACATCTTACTTAAAAATATCTTTGTCATAGCTTTGTCATAACTGCACTTAAGTGCAGTTTTTTACCCTTATTTTGACTCTACAGCTTTTACTGTATTCACCTCTGCTTCTCACATCATACACAACCTACCATATACCAGATGCAATTCAATCAAAACAGATAGAGCAGAATATGCTCTTGAAAAGTCTAAGCACATTTGATTGAATTTAGTCCATACTGTATCTAGAAAATATGTGAATCGGGTCTTAGGGTCACATGGAAAGGACATGTGGGCCCTACGACTTTACATTCAAGGTCATGTCATTACTTGCCAGGGCTGGAGTCCACATTGTTAGTTGCTTGGAAATGACAGGAGGTACATTGGGTAGTGTCACTGGTCTCATTGCTATCCAGTGGGTGCCTGGGAGCCTGCAAATGGACAAACTGAGTATATTATGATGACTTCATCATCCTCTGATGACACAGGCAGTATGTAAATGGTGATTCATCTGAAGGAGGATTGGTTGTCATGGAAATCAGAGGAGTCACACGCCTACAGCCCACTCTTCCTGAAGCTGGCAGGAAAGGGTTGGTAGGGATACATTAACAAGTTTGGTTGAGTTTGGGACAGGCAAAATTATTGGCGGATAAATTAAAAAAAAATAAAATATGTGCTATGCCAGTCATGGCCAGTGAGAGTTAACACTCCTAGGCAGCAGTACAGTACACATTTTATTAATAATTATCTCATCACTTGTCAATAATTATTTGATTATGTTGATGACACTGATAAAATTCCTGCAGAGCAAGGAAAGTTAAAATGAAACCATCTGTTGTCACTAATATTCAAAGGAAAAGTCTTAGTTTTCAATGATTTCATATTTGACTGAATGTTTGATGTAACATGCTTGGTCGCAAATTCTAATGTTTCATAGGTATCTAAGATTCTGAATAGCTGCTGTTGTTCAGCTGCACTCAAGCATTATATAGTTGATTCAAGTCTGTTGAACCATACACAACCCACGAAAACAAGACAATCTCTCAGTGAATCGATGCTAGCAGTTAGCTTGAGACACTATAATACACTTAAAATGCAACTCAATCTCATCGCTAATGGGCAAAACTGAATTCAGGACTGGAAGCTTCAGGACACAGACCCACTGAAGAAACTAAACCACAAGGCTGGCATGGAGCAGGAGAGAGAAAGAGTAGTAGTCGTAGGTACCAGAATGTGGTAATGTGCCTAGACATATATAATAACCATTCTAGCTATGGCTACAACTTGCATGGCAGGTTTCAGGTTTGCCGTTTCCTCTTTTCGGCAAAGTGTCAGATTGTACAACTGAATTCAGACGCCTCTCGCGTTACATAAATTTTTCTTCCCTCCCATAAACAACAGATGAAAAAGGGGCTGGGAATTACAGCACATTGTTTCAGAGGAACACACATTACACAAGCGCATTCTGAAGTACTGAGTGGTACTTCACCTCAATAGACCTACATGTTTATTTTGTGGCTCATGCTGTTTGATAAAAATCACCTCGGAAGGCATCATTACTCATTCTGATTGCTTCATGAGTGTGTCTGAGATTCACTTTTTGCAGGCTGAAATGTATAACACCAGAATGAAGATAAGATTGGCTTTTGGACCAAAAACTCACACTTTAACACTCTTCTTTCAGTTTTAGAGCATAAAAAAGCTGGCACCAATGGGTTTGTGTGCCCAATGGGTAACCACAAACATGGACGTTTGCTGATTTTTACTCACAAATTAATTTTTTACCTCTGCAGGTCAAACATTTTACATGCACAGTCACAAGATTTTGCAATCACTGATTAAGTTTCAGCACATTACTGAGTAGAGTAAAGTATAATGGTGTAGAGAAGGATGTGTAGAGTATGGCAGGATAGGCCATAGTCTAGAGTAGAGTGTAGTACTGTAGTTTAGTAGTATAGAGTAGTATAGGTTGAGTATCCCTTATCAAAAATGCCTGGGACCAGAAGTGTTTTGGATTTTTTCGGATTTTGGAATATTTGCATATACAGCCATTCCCCAACATACATCCGAGCTCTGTTCAACCAACCGGTTGTATCTTGGAAAGGACATATGTGGGACTTATGTAAACATGGCATGTAGAAGTGCACATGTAGTATGTAGAACACATGTATGTAGTATGTCACAGCAGCATAGTGAGGACCCGACCCCCAAGCACGCACCTCATGAAGCAGCAGACTCAAGTCCACAATTAAACTAACTGTAGCCATGTTTGTTTTTGTGTTTGTACTTGCATTTCATTTGAAGGAGTCATTATTTGACTGTAACTGATTTTGTATTTGTAGTTTTATTTGGTATGAAAGAGTGTTTAGACCTGATAGGTTCTGGTGTCTTCAACAATGCTTAAACAGATGGTATGATAGGGGAAGTAAAGCTAACAGTATTCCGACTGTAAACCAAAAACAATTTCACACTTAACCCTGGGTTAGCGTTCCTGCAGACCATAATGAAGCAGACACTGGTCCACAAATAGCTTGCTGTAGACAACCTGCGCTGTGGGCAGTGTGCCGCCTCTGATATAGTGATGATTTGATGGAGGTGTGATGTCAGGCTGATTGGTGGAAATATGACGCAGCCAGATTGGTGGAGACATGAAGTCAATTTCATGGTGTAGAGATGACACATCCTGATTGGAAGAGATATAAATGCAGGTCGATTGGTTGAGATATGAAGCAGCCTGATTAGTGGAGATACGAAGCAACCTGATTGGTGGAAATATATATGAGCCAGGCTGATTGGCTGAGATATGACACAGGCTGACAGAAAATCATATCACTGTGGCAACGCAGTCACCCCAGCTCCCTTATCTCCATAGTGACACATATTATGCAATGACATCAGCTCTCCACAGTGAACTTTGCCCTGGTTATAGAACTTCCTCCATGGCCTTCAAAATGAGGAACACAGGGGAATCCTTGCCTTGTATGAGGTACCAGAGTCCTCTCATGTACACTTCTAACCTTGGAATTCATGACCCAGGCGGAGCACGCATTTACTCCCACTTTCAATTGGCCAGTTAATTGTGCTCAGGGTTGCTGCTGGATTCAATGCTATAATATGCACAGAACGATGCTAAAGCTAATGCAACTGGTGGAATTCTTGAGAAAAAGTCACATGGTATACTAGTTGTGTAGAATTTAGATTTTCCCCCTCTACGTATACTTGTTTGCTGGTACTGGGGTTGTTGTTTGCAGTTCCAACCAATCATGTGTCAGAAAGCAAAATGGCTCACTGATGATCACCAATTAGAAGTCACCATGTCATTTTTATTTGAGCTGGAAGTGGTAAAGCACAGCTCGGTTTCACAAATGGATAACTGAAGGTTGGTGTATACTGGCTTTGTGTAGGTATGTCATGAGTATCCAACCGCTGACAAAGGAGACACAGACATCCCCACTTTGTCCCTCCCTCCAAATTATACACTGTGCTTTTCAGGGAAAGCAAGTCTTTTATTGCCTTCCATTTGGGACGACACTTTTACACAAAGCAACTTCAAGTTTTGCGTATTAAACTTATACCACTTCTCTCCATTTATACAGCTGGATGTTTTACTGAAACAATTCAGTAAGATATCTTGGTTAAGGGTGCAATGAAAATGTCATTGTTTGGATTTGAATACATGACCTCTGAGGTGCAGTACCAGCTCGCTATCTGCTAGTTCACATATTAATGAGCGCTTCAGAGATAGCTGAGCTTGTGCATACTCTAGGATGGTGCTGTATTAATTCAAAGACTCTTGAAAATGTAAAAAGAAGGGCAACTAGACTGGTTCCTCTTATGAAACTTAAAAGCTGTGAAGAAAGGCTCAAGATATTTACATTACATTACATTACCTTAGGAACATTTGTTAGATGCTCTTATCCAGAGCGACTTATAAGGCAAAGTGCATAAGAATGGTACAAAAATTTAACCTGTTCAGGCTTAGCAAAGGAGACTTGATTAAGATTTTTACAGTTATAGAATGGATTCACAGGGTGAGCTACAGAAGATTTTTTTAGGGGATTGACTTCAGTCTGTCGAACAAGTGGCCATAGGTGGAAACTAACAAAGAATACATTCTATACTGATATCAGGAAGTTTTTGTACAGAGACATGCAAGAAGTAAATAGACACCCTTAGTTTTATCAAACACTGATGGTGTCTATTTACTTCTTGCATGTCTCTGTACACAAAGAGTTAACAATATGTGGAACAGCTTGCCAGGTCAGAGTAGAGGCAGAGACCCATGTAGTGTTCAAGTCCAGGCTTGATATAGCACTGGACATGTTGTAGACTGTAGGCAAATGGTGAATCTAGTTGGGCTAAATAGCCTTTGTTCATCATTATATATTCTTATGATCTTATGAGCTGTTGAGATGTACTGCAAAAGTGAGGGTTATTTCTTTAACATTTAAGTTTACAAACAATGTTATGCAAACTGGTTGATGATTATGAGATATTATTTTCTGTGGCAAAAGAAAAGCCAAAAAAATAAATTTTGGTCAATGGTCAAAAATTTGGTCAAAAATTTGGCTTAATTTTGAGCAACCACAATGTTATACGATGCAACTGACTCTGATATAGAAACATCTAAAGTGTGAGGGGAAAAGGAAAGCAAAAAAAGGAAGAGAAACCACATGCTGGCAATCCCAAGACCATCACAGATGAGTACTATACTTCCCTCTGTTTTCTCGGCCTTCTCTTCTCTTTCTTTGAGAACATGCTGTTTACATTACCGTTTCCTGGGAGGAGTCAGACCAACTGTAACTGTCTGAACAGCTCTGCAAATGGACCAATGAGAACAGCTGCATGTTTTGCACACTGGCCAATGAGAACAGCCGCATGCATCCTACAGTATTCCTCATTCGGACAGTGGAAAGAGTGTGTCATTGTGTTTTTAGATGAGAAAATAAATAGGTTGAATGGTGGGCATTGTGTGGCTCGGGATCGAGTATCCTGTAGACCCCTTTGGTCTCTGTGGGGGGTCATGCAATGGGACAAGTTGCGCGAAAATGTACCTCATTAAAAGCAAAGCCAAGAAACTGCACAACAAAGTAAATTTTTATGTTTTCTTTTTGTCTGTCATTACATGGGTGGAGCTGTTTTATCATATCACCGTGATGACGGGTGATGGGATGTGATGTCAAAAGTTCAAAGAAGTCAAAGGTCAGTGTGAAAAAAAAAACAATTCCTCCTGACAAAACGTTTCACCAGTCATGTCATTTTGGTAGGATGATTTCATTGAACAAACACTGTGATAGAACATGTGACTATGTGCCCAGTATCTACACTGCACTAATGGGTGTTCCACTGTACAAGCCCCGGAGTCAAAAGCTAGTCGTATGGTATTGAGACACAGCACTGCTCATGAGATACTCCTAATCTTAGACATGAAGGTAGAACCTTTTTTAAGCCAGGGGTAGCCAACTCCAGTCCTGCAGAGTTACCACGTGTGCTGCTGGTTTTTCATTTCCCCTTAAAAATCTGCAACCAATTCAAAACCAAGAAACGAGGGAGGGTATATCGTAAAGCAAGTTCAAAGGTTATCTGGCTAACCGGTAAATATCATGAAGCCAAACAGGCCTTTCTATGAACAACACTAGGCCTAAACCAATGTGATATGTTTAAGATACATAATAACAATTGATGAATATCTGTCTTTGAGCTATAATAGCCACAAATATTTCACATGAATGTGTTTACCAGTCACTAACTTGTTATGCCAGCTTCGTTGTATAAAATACCAATGTTTTGATTAAAATTGGGGCTGTGTTTACAGAATGTTGAACAAAATGTGAAATTTAGTTTAAAAATTATGCAAACATAAGAAAAGAGCGTGGAATTATGGCACCTTATACAAACACTAGTTCAGAGTTCTATATATTAGTGCTACACCATACAAATCAATAGAGGTTGGTGAGGTAAAGTACACTTACATTTAGTAGACACTCTTTTCTAATGTGACAGTTTATTTCTACATATTTTCCATTTTCCCTAAAAATTATACTACACTGTAACCTATGAGTTACCCAGCTCCCTAACCATTATACTACACTGTAACCTCTGAGCTACAAGCCCAGCTCCCTAACCATTATACTACACTGTAACCTCTGAGCTACAAGCCCAGCTCCCTAACCATTATACTACACTGTAACCTCTGAGCTACAAGCCCAGCTCCCTAACCATTATACTACACTGTAACCTCTGAGCTACAAGCCCAGCTCCCTAACCATTATACTACACTGTAACCTCTGAGCTACAAGCCCAGCTCCCTAACCATTATACTACACTGTAACCTCTGAGCTACAAGCCCAGCTCCCTAACCATTAATACTACACTCTAACCTCTGAGCTACAAGCCCAGCTCCTAACCTAACCATTATACTACACTGTAACCTCTGAGCTACAAGCCCAGCTAACCTAACCCATTAACCAACTACACACTGTAACTGTAACCTCTGAGCTACAAGCCCAGCTCCCTAACCATTATACTACACTGTAACCTCTGAGCTACAAGCCCAGCTCCTAACCATTATACTACACTGTAACCTCTGAGCTACAAACAAGCCCAGCTCCTTAACCATTATACTACACTGTAACCTCTGAGCTACAAGCCCAGCTCCCTAACCATGATACTAGACTGTAACCTCTGAGCTACAAGCCCAGCTCCTAACCATTTATCCTGCACTACAAGCCCAGCTAACCTCTGAGCTACAAGCTCCCTAACCCCAGTAACCTCCTACAAGCCCAGCTCCCTAACCATTATACTACACTGTAACCTCTGAGCTACAAGCCCAGCTCCCTAACCATTAAACTACACTGTAACCTCTGAGCTACAAGCCCAGCTCCCTAACCATTATACTACACTGTAACCTCTGAGCTACAAGCCCAGCTCCCCCTAACCATTATCCTATTATAACCTCTGAGCTACAAAGCCCAGCTAACCCCAGCCCAGCTTAACCATTAAACTACACCGTAACCTCTGAGCTACAAGCCCAGCTCCCTAACCATTATACTACACTGTAACCTCTGAGCTACAAGCCCAGCTCCCTAACCATTATCCTGCACTATAACCTCTGAGCTACAAGCCCGGCTCCCTAACCATTATACTACACTGCTGCTCTGATGCTATCTATGTTAACATCTCTGTATTTTTTTCACTCTGTTGTTTGAATCCACACCTAAAGTGTGCCAGCTTGCTGTATGATAATGGATTTGGGTACTTTCCTGCTCTTAGTCACCATAGAACAGCTTCTTTGAGTCATTCAGGATATCTTTTTAGTTCATAGGTTCTTGTTTCTGTTCAGGGCCTCAAACATGACAAAGATATCAGCAAGGGATTGCCTCGAGCCATTCAGACAGAGAGAAACAATATGTTCTTTTACAGCAGAGAACAACACTGCTCAGTATACCTCAGACTAACCCGTTACATAACAATCTATACATTGTAGCAATGCTACGTTTATGTACTTTGTCATAGCTAAAGAAAGAACAAAATAAGCATTGACCAAAAATATCTTATGTCACATCATCTGAATGCATATTTTTGTGTGTGAAGAATTTCTCATTCATTTGCTTTTTATTCAAACACAAAAGGTGCCATATAAATGCTTTGCAAATTCTGCAAATTCTTTGAAAGTATTTTACATGGATTAATGAATTGGAAAGGTTGTCCCCACATGTTTACACCTGTACTGTGTGTGTATTTCAACTGGGAATAGTACAATTTCCACGTCTAATTTAATCCTGGGGTTCTGCAGTGGAATTCAGGATAGCATTACGCTGGGGCTTGGCTTCATTTTGGGGTCAGATTGAATTAGCGATAGCATTTAGGATAGTAATAAAACTGGCCCTACAAACTTTATCACAGTGGAGAGCAATTATGGTGAGGTAGATTAGTGGTGCTTTCCCAGAAGAATTACAAAACACTATGACAGGGAGGAACGCGGCGCATATGTGCGAAAATAAAGCTGAGCTTGTGACCACTCGTCGCTACTGTTGCGTACTCCTAATGGAAATCAAAACCTCCGGTCAGGTTCGCAGAATTTGTAGTTTTGCAGAAGCTGTGTTGGGTAAGAACCAAATGTGTAACACATGTTTCTCAAAATACGGTGATGACTTTAATCAGATTATTAAAACCGTACTTTAAAATGGAAACTCTCACGTTATTTTGAAATTCCTCGGGTAAGCACTCCATACCATGGCCAACTTCTGCTACTTCATCAGTATTAAAATCTCCGATTTCAGTGCCTAACCCGTATTAACCCGTTTGATCCTAAACCCACAGAAGAATCCATGGATCCAGCGAATCACGTTCCATCATTACCTCTCTCTTGTCCAGGCTTGAAGCCCTAAGGCCCAGTGCATTCTATATTTAGCCTCATTATCAGTGTGGGAGTGTCCCTGAACTGTGCATGAGCATGAGTATGAATGGCTCCACCCCCTTCCAGGGCAGATCCCTCCCCCTTTCCCACACAGCCCCACCCCCCTCAAACTTCCACCAGGTTATTTTTTTTTTACCCAAGCAGAGAATATGTGAGAGCCTTAGACAGCCATCTCAGTCTCCTGTGTTTGGGAGGGGGCGGGGGGGGGCGTTGGGGGGGGGTTGGGCAGTTCTCTCCAGCTTATTTATGCTTGTCTCATGCTGTCTACTGGCTTCACATTCACAGTCGCCTTTATCTATTAGGCCTTCCCCTGTGTGTGTGGGTGTGTGTGTGTGTGTTTCATGTATGCGCCTGGGGTCTTGGACTCTGTGACCCAGTTATGCTGCTGCTCCACTGAGGAGCAGCACAGCAACAGCTAACAACAGTCAAACTGGGTCAAACCGGGCCAGACAGCCTCTGGGCTGGGCCCAGTGTAACTGACTGATTCTGCTTACTGCCCACACAGCACAGCTAAAACGACATGTGTTAAAACAACAACTAAATGAATACTTTAGATATATACATATGTATGTATAAGCCAGTAAACCAGTTATACATTCTTTACATTTTACATTTAGTATCTTTAAGACATCCAGTTTTTTCCCCTCGGGGTGAACTTAAACATTTGACCTGAATCAGTGAGTGACAAATAACAGAGGGGGTTACAATGGAGTCTGTCATTGTGTCTACTGAGATACGTGACAGGGAGTCTCAGTGAGACATAGAGAGTCCTGTTTGCACCCCCACCCCCCACCGGCTAACGGCTAACAGGAAGGGAAAAGGCGACACGTAATGCAATGACTCATCACAATCTGTTGCTAGGCCGGCTCAGTTTCTGCCTCTCCGCGCACACGCAGGCTGCCTAGGCATTGATATAGCTGGGATAAACGCCCATCTCCATCGTGACGATTCTCTGAGGTTTTTTTATTTTAACTCTTTGTGTGCTGCTGCTTCTTCTTTCTGCTCGGCCACCAGTGATGCAAACAAACAAAAGCAACTCGCATCACAGTTTTTGCCGTTTGATCTTGACGTATTGACAGAATGCTAACAACATCATTTGTGTGCTATCGGTGTTTCGTGATTCTGCGATAAAGTTTAAACACCTGTGATAAGATTTAAGCACCAAAAACGTGATTTGAACTTGTGATGTGTTGTAATGCTCCACAAGGCAATTATGAGGTTTCTTTTTGCGTTTCCTGAAAAGTTTTTTTTTGGTTGTTTTTAGAGATGAAATGTATTTTTTTTTTACAATGCCGAGAACATGATGGCTATCACAGATCACATGTTCTCTATTTTTACCAGACCTGAAGTCACCCGAGTTTGTCAAAATGATGTCACGACAGTTGAGCTGCAGTTATGTTTGGTTGTGTAATAAACTCAAATCTGTGTTCAGGTTTTAGTGCTGCTGATGTTATCCGCAAACATTTTCAGAAAAGTCTGACGCGGAACCAAGATTTTTTTATGGGGAGCCTTAGGGGTGGGAATTGGGGTCAGTCCAGATTTTGTAAACATGTGGCCTGAAATAGAAGAAGCATGCACAAGCAGGGCTCAAAGAAACAACCTGGAAACAACAGTGACACTTTACTTGAACCCTCTATCATTGGACAGACATAACATTAAGCATTGTATGAGGGATGTCATAGGCTGTCGCTAGTTGTCATGGCCGTTTATGAACAAAACTGCGACAGTGTAATATCACCGTTATCAGTAAAAGGAATGGGAGGGATTTTGAACTTTGTGAAATCATGATGACATGACAATTCGTGTCACATGATAAATTTAGCTAATTGTGCTCTAGTTTGCATATGTGCTGTGACAGGTGTCATAACAGATCATTCATGATGGTGTCTTAGACCCTGAAAAATGTGACAAGAACATAAAATCTAATATGGCAATTTATTATGACAAATGATATATATAGCGATGCCACATTCATGATGCTAAGTTATACAAGACTTTATTTAAAAAAATACATTAGAGCTAACCTATGGGTTACAAGACCAGCTCCAGTACAACTAGAATATTCCAAAATGCTACACATGTACTGTAAGGGGCTGGATGTGTGCTTTGTCTTTCTGCTGCTTATCTCAACCTGAAGGCAGGTTTGGAGCACCCGAAAACGCACACACTGTCACTTGGTTTGACTTTCAAACACGGAATTTGTTTGTCTTGCTGTTGATTTACAAATGGATTTGTGCTACATATTCAGACCTAGCCTTTAACCCTTAGAGGGATAGAGAGAGAAAATGTGGGGAGAAATGAGTAAGGCACAGCTGGATTTAGTTCTTTTGAATGCTGGAGAATGAGTAATCTGGTGAAAGTGGAGAGGCCACCCATAGTTTGTGTGGGCTTAGCGGTGTGCTAACCAGCAGCTCTCAGACGGTCAAGGACCAGGCTTCAGGCAAGCTCTGGTAGCACATCGGTCAAACTAAGTGTTAGCCATGCTACCTCTCCTACCCAGCTAGTGTTCCCATTAGCATTCCTCCTCAACCAGCATTCCCATTAGCACTTCCTTTCTGGTACTTAACAATTCTCAACAGTTCTCGTCAACATTCTTGAGCAGCTAGCCTGCTTGTTGCACTTAGCCACACTCGACAGGCTCATAGCTACTGTGTGAGCCTGATTCGTTTCTCAAATGATGTCGTACAACTCCACCGAACTCACTGTAGATGTGTCTTCCTGATCAACTGCTAACTGTTCTGAGGAATCCTGCAACAGAGCGACTGTGTGAAGTGATCAGCACATTGAAGGGCGTGAAACCCACTATCGGAAATCTGCTGACATCAGTGAGAGTGGGGGGAAGCTCACGTCCAGAAAAGCCTGTTTCAAGGTTACCCAGACTCTGTCAGAGCCAGGGCGTCTAGGATCCAGACTAATCACTGCACTGACTATCCTAGCCATTGCCAGTAAGGAGGAAATCGTCTACAATAAACACTGTCGCATTTGTTTGGAACTGAAGCGTGCCCTGTAGATATGAGCTGGCGAAAAACATCGGTCGAACCAAACAAAGAAAACAAGCAAAGCACATGGGTTAACCAAAAAAAATCGTCAACTATCGTGCGCTCCCTGCTATCAGCTATCTCCCGCACAGCAAAATTCACTTATGACGTTGAAGTGTTTGAAATAAATCCTTATCAGCGCTGTTTTTCTTTTCCGTGCTGGAAAATAACGTGGTGTATCGTTTTCAGCAATCAGCGTCTGTCTTTCATGTGTTATCTGCCAAAGAATCTGAGACATGTCCCATACATGAGTAGCAGACTGATGTAAAGTAATTACATCAAATTCTACTACCATTAGACAATAGTAAAACTCCTAAAGATTACTTTAAAAGAAAAATGGATATTTTACCAGTATTCAGCACAGAACTAAACTGAACAGTCTAAACTGACATTTTGTTGAAGCTCTTGTCCAGAGCACCATACACATATTGTATAAATATATTATCCATTTATACACCTAGATATTTCAATGGAGTAATTCCAGTTCAGTAGCTTGCTCAAGGATACAACAGCAGAGCCCCACTGGGGATTCAAACCTGCAACCTCTGAGTTACAAGCCCTGGCCCCTAAATTCAAGAGTACACTGCTGCTCAGTTACCCTGCTGCTCCCTTCATATGATTGTAGATTTTGGTTATATACAACCTATTGGCTAAGCTAACCTGACTGTTCTGCCTCTTGGTAGTTCAAATTGGGAATTGGACCCCCTTGCCAGCCAATACTGGTTATTATTTAAAATGGTATTTTTTTGTAGCTTTGCTGTTATCTTCATTGACTACCCGCAGCTGGGCTAATGCTCACAGCTTGGTTCTGTCAAGCTTTCTTCCTTTTAGTCAGGGAGTTTCTCCATGTCACTCTCACCCTAGGCTTACTCTGGATCCATGTAAAGTTGCTTTGTGACAATTTCCATTGTAAGTAGCATTAAACAGTTGAAATTGAATTGAAATGAATGATATTGTATGTTGTTATATTACCGTACACTCTGTAAGCAGACTCCCTGTGCCAGAGCTACTTTAGGCAGGATTTTTCAGTGGCATGCTTTACTGGAAGCTTTCAGAGGGGTGTCGGAGGTGTTTTCTGATTTCTGCTTACATCCAGTGATTTATGTTATTTGAGATATCCAGCCAGGCCAGGTGTGTGAGTAATGAGGGCTGGCTCAGAGGTGTCAGTCGGGGTGGGGGGGGATGGCGACACGGTCTGGCGGGTCCACGAGATGTGCGGGAACGGCGCGGCGCTGGCGTTGAGCCGGCGGGAGAGCCGCCGCTTGTCTGACATGCCCGGGCGTGTCACCCTCCACACCACCCCCTCCCTCCCCGCCCCCACCCCTTCCTCCCTCCTCCCTCCTCCGAGTGCCGCAGCAGAAGAGCCGGCTCGCCTCAGGCCGTTAGCGCGCTGGCTGGGAGCGCAGCCAGACGACTGATCTGGTTAACCTCGGGGTCTGGCGCAAGCGCACCGTTTCGGAGAGGACGAGAAGAGGACGCGACATGTTGGGGTGTTGGAACAGTGGTTTTGTTTTTTTTTGTCCTGGGAAGCAGAAACATAGAGAGAGAGCATCTAAAACATCAACACCGATGGCGTACTCAGTCTGAATTTGACCCCCGACCCCCCTCAGTTCTTGAGTGCTGTAGATTGTACGTCCTCTTGACTCATCCTATCCTCCCGTTTTACAGCTATATATCACAGCATGCGGTTTGAAAATGACATTTCACAATCATGAAAATAAGAGTTCTAGAGAAAGTTCTAGCATTTTGGCACTAAAACTATCTCCCATGGGTCATGATGTATTTTCTTGGATATATGAATGTGATGAGTCAAATGCGATAAATCAGTCTTGCTGGTAAAGTAACTGGCTAAATAGTGGCCATTATGTTAAAAACACATTCCACAAACCCGTATTTGAATCAGCTTTAATTTTATGAGTATTATTTGAGTAAAATCATGAAGTAATTTGGGTGGGAGGGACCTTCTAAAGCCAGTCTGACATTTATTAACCTTTCTATTTCCATAAAGACCATGGCTGGGATCCAGTTAACATCTGTCCTTAAGTTTCACTTTCAAATGAATGAGTGCGTTGCGCTTGACTTCTGCACTCACCGAACAGTATCGATGAAGGTTAAAATAAACACAAGCATTAATTTAATTGTGAAGCCAAAGTTAAAGTACAAAGGTTGAAGGAATCTTGGCCTGTGTCTATGGCCTTAAAACTGGGGCTGTGTTCTGAACTTTTCTTTAACAATGGACCCGTCATTTGTTTTGAAGTAATAAAATTGTGACAATGTGTTCTTTTGCATGTTCTTCATTGGACATAAGCCAAAGCCATGGAGTTTCAGGTAAAAAAAAATGTATTTTTCTTCAAGGGGTCAATTTGACCCAAACACATAGGCATTTCAATATATTTATGTTCTATTTTTCCCAGATTTTTGAGGCTTCAGAATAAAAAACTTATAGCCAATCAAATTATAGCCAACTTATTATTTTATATTTTTCCAAGGCTACATAGCATATCTGTAGCGCAAGACTTTTGTTTATGTGCTTGTTAAGAATGACTTCCGCAACATATGCAGTTGCTAAGTTGGTCGCTTACCACTACCTAACAGACCTCTTGTCTTTTTCGCCATCTACTTTTTATCATCTCTTGTGAGAAATGAAAGATACAGATGTTGACAAGAGACAAAGAGGAACCTTTTTCCTTCATGTATTTGCTCCCCACAGAGCTTTAATGACAGTTGCACAACATCCTGGATTTTTGCTGAGTCACCAGACAACAGAGGGAAGTATAACTGACAGGAAGTAATCCTTCAGGGACCACAGCTGTCCAATCAGGCCTAAGAGCCATCCGGCCAGGACAGGAGGTCAGAACTTCTGTTTGAGATCATGAACACTGGAAATACAATAACTGAATGTATGTGAATATCTCCAAAAGTTTCCTCATTTTTGGCAAGATCTTCAGAAAGATAAAAAGAAAAGCTAACATGATATCACAGAAAACAATGTTACTCAGTTTTCATTAGATTTGACACTGTCTCAGAACAGTCCTTCTGGGGTCTGCGCAATGCCAAATCGTGAGGAATGGTTTGCTTCAAGTTGAGATTTCCAGTACATTCTGAAAGCTTGTCACCATTATCTTAATTCTGTTTATCATCCAACAGCACTGAACTCCCAGTATAAATGAATTCACAGGGTAAATAAAACAGGAGTTGGAAACTGTTGAGAGCTTCTCCTTCTTGTCACGATTCCCAGAACTAAAAGTGGTTGACAATTGTTAACATTTGCTTGTATTTGATTTATGAAAGGCATAAACAATGTGTAATTACTGTAAAAGAATCGTTTACAAAAAGGGTAGTCTAGGTCCTGAAGAGTAGGTCTTTATTTGACATGCTACTTTCACGTTTGATTTGATTCAAATTTATTTTCGCTAAATTACATCATTTCAAGTTTAATTGTGTCTTGCTAACAACAGGAATGATAATAGCGCATTAGTATGTTCATTTCATCATTTCTGTCTGCATTCTTAGATACCCCTGTGCCACCACAATTCCACATAATTCTGTTTCAGGTCAGTTCATTATTGTCAGAAATGTTGGGCGACAGGTCACAACGGTACGATAGTCTGTTACTCAAAAACAAAGGTATGCTAAGCTTCACCACTATCAACATAAATATGTTGTAAATTGCGTTGTAAGCAGAAAAAAAAAGAATGACTCACTGACGATTAGGGGAAGAGTCATCTTTCTTTATTATTTTTGTCCTGTTTTTCCACGAGTTGCTCGCATGGGCGTTCAAGTGCCAAAGCATGTCTATAGTAAAGTATGCGGTTAGCTTTAGTGAAATCACGCAAGCTTGTTGAAGGTGAAGAGTGAGAACCGAAGGCAACCAGTGAGAACCAAACCTGACCCAAACATGATATAAAAAATATTTTAACCCTTAAGACACCACCACAATTCCTGGAGATCACTGGTAATTGTAAAGGTAGATACTTTATACCAATATTCCGAACAATTTTATTGTCATTGGATTGTACGCTCAATACTCAATATTAGGGAAAGGAATTTCCAGGACCCACGGAATGTGGTGTTATAGCAATACTTATGTAATGATAAGATGGCGTTGCAGTTCAATGAAAATGGCAATTCTATTTTATAATTATTATATTTTCTCATTTTGTATTTTATTCAGCAATGTATTGCTGTTATTGCTGTTATTTGCCGTAAGACCAAAAATTCTCTCAAAATCCATTGAAAAATGTGTCATTGGTATTTACAAGAAATATTTTCAGCATATTGGGAAATATAAAGTTCCATGAATTGAAATAAGCTGTCAGAGATTTGCACATCTCT
Organism: Albula goreensis; assembly: GCA_022829145.1. NCBI lineage: Eukaryota > Metazoa > Chordata > Actinopteri > Albuliformes > Albulidae > Albula > Albula goreensis. The sequence continues at coordinate 35,180,252 of CM040748.1, read as the reverse complement.
CCATAGCTAAGGTACAACACAGTGCAAATGAAACTTTTGAATGAACTGATACTGAACCCCCTTGAGTATGTACAGACACACACACACACACAGAGTACACATTTATCATTTATATTTAAAAATAATTTCTGAACACGTGGATATTGATAGAAACAAGATAGCATCAGCCATTGCACATGTATTCACACCTTTTATTATTATCAAACAAAATGAATAACAATGTTCATATTGATCTTAAATCAACATACAATCTCACAATTATTAAAATGGCAAACAGTCTTCTGGTCCATATAGAGACAAAACGACCAGCAGCTACAATGTCAATGATTTTAGTAAATATAGCAGTACATTTATAGTATAAAAATAGACGTTATATGTAATAAAATAATTGTTTTGACTACTGCTTTATTTCATAAAACAATTTGCATTGTGAGTGCTGGGTGTATTATCTCTGTATGGGTTACAAGCGGTCTTCTGGTCCATTCTGTGTGAGCTGAAGGTCATTTTATGTAACGTTCCAAAGTACGCTTCCTTTTGCATTTCCTGGAACCGGCATCTCCGGGCGACCTGTGTGCAGAGGGACGCATGTTTCAATAAATCACCCTTCGCGATCTCTGTCATCATAGCAGCAATTACGAAGGAAAAACAGAATCGGAACCTAACATTAAGCTCGCATCTGTCTGTAACCGTTTCGCTCTCTCTCTCTCTCAACATGTTATTTACGTTGTCTGTAATCTCCGGGCTGTTTGCCGAGGAAACAGCCCCTTCGATCTGTCTCCAGCAGCTCCTAAAGATGACTGAAATACTGGTATCCGCGCTGCTGTTTTGTCCCAGCAACTATTTTTCTTTTAAAGAAGGTAAAACAAATGGTGACCAGTTCTCTCAGAAGAATTTTATGGGAATGTTTGCACAAATAAGGTGTATGTGTCCACTGTATGTTGGCTATTCTGTTTTTGTGAGGAAAAGTGAATCTGCATTTAATTTCGCCATGTATATGTGAGGCTCTTCCACCAAACTGTAAAGAAACACATTGCCTTTCCACAATGTGAAAGTACTGATCATAGGTGTAAAAAATTATCTACATTTAAAAGCCAGTCAAATAATTTTCCTAAAAAAACTGATCTCTGGTCAGTAAACATATGTGTCTTATGTTTTTTTTTCATCAAAATTATGATTTAAACAATTACGATTTTCAAAATATTATAGATTTACGAATATTCAATTAGCAACCTTACTAACTCCCCCCACCCCCGCATTGCCCCTGAACTATGAACAAAGTAACTATGACAACGGTCAACCGTCAACCTTGGCCCTTTTCATTTTTTACAACAAAAATTTCATGTGGAAAATGCATCATGTTCTTTAGTGACCTTACCATACCTAATAAAATACATATACATATATGAAATGTACATTTCAATTGTATCATATATTATATATAATTAAATAATAGATATGATTAGAAATATGCATATATACATACATATCTATGGAGTGGCAATTACTGCTTTTATGGTTAACACACTTTATATGGTTCACAAAATTTTTCATAATTTTTTAATAATTAATGTTACCAATACCAGTAATGTTACATGCATACTGGAATAAATTCAAAAAGGGCACAAAGGACATGTATACATATTAATCGGACAAACACACATGCAAATCCAATCCATATACGGATATCTCCACACATACACTTACATTATATACACAAGATGTTTATTACTTCAGATATAATGACTTGCATTTAAGCAGATAGTTTTATGATTTAAAAGCTTATATTCCTTTTACATAATTTCAAAATGTCAACTAATATGAACACTTTGAAATTATGAACAACCTTTTAAAATACTTTTAAATACCTCTGAATCCTCTTTTTGATGTAAAAATACTTTTATAATTATATTATTAAAAATATTGTTACAGCATCTATATATAGTGATATTTATGATCTACATACAGATCTGAAAAAATGAATCCGCCATGTTTCATTGGGACACTATTGTGATTTCCCATCAGTGGCCGGCAGGAAACGACGGCACAAACAAGGGAAGAATAGAACTTACCCTTCAACTAATCATGACCCCACACCCATCTTTCCTGACTAACCGGTTCACCAATTTAAGAGCGGATTGCACAACACTCCTCAGCTGTTTTCCTCTTCCGCGATGGCGTCTAACCGCTGCAAAGTTTACCTTACGGCCTCTCGCATGAACCCTACTTCAAACTCTAAAAGCGCCGTACGTTTCTTAATTGTTTTAGACAATCCTTCTTCCTGAGATCAAGATCAATGACTTGCTAGTCTGTGATCCTTATAGTTGTTGAAATAGAAACCAGTCTTTTTTTTAAAAAAAAACTGAGGATGTGATCATGCAACAGTTTAGGCCTGTCAAGTCTGCGCTTACTCACAGCCTGCCTTCATTGGCCATTCATGTTTTTGGAACTCTCTGTGACTAACATTTCCCCATTATGTTCTTGACATAGCCCCTTTGTTCCTTTTCTCCGGAAATTTGGCTTACACGTGTTGATCAGACGTGTTTGCAGCCAGTATATAAATAAGGTATTCCACAAGTGTGTTTGTGTGTGTGTGGGTTGTATTTGTGTTTGCAGTTCAATAATTCTAAAAATAATCTATATAAAATGTCCAAAGAGGAAAGCACATGCAGGGAAAAAATTCTGTGCTTACTAAATTTTATTTTTAGGTGCTGGTGCATTATCACCAGATGTCTTTGTATTGAGTGTATAAGTTTTATTTTTGAGTACGCATGTTCTTGAAAAGTGCAGGTTAACCATGAAAAACATATATGTCAAACGCAAGTTCAGAGTTTCGCTTTCGAAACTTCTTAAGAGTGCCGTACATCTGGGCCCATAGACAGAACTCAGTGTAAACAAAAGATTCATTATCTATATATGCAAGATTCAATATCAATACATCCAATTTTTAATATCCAGAATCAACATCGATATATGCAAGATTCAATATCAAGATTCAATATCGATATATGCAAGATTCAATATCAAGATTCAACATCAATATATGCAAGATTCAATTTCAAGATTCAGTATTAATGGATGCAAGATTCAATATGAAGTTTCAATATCAATATATGAAAGATTCAATTTCAATACACGCAAAATTCAATATGAAGTTTCACTATCAATACGTACATACAAAATTCAGTATCAGCACATGCAGTGATAAGTGCAACATTACTGAAGATATGATATGAATAAAATTAAGTCAATAAAAGTACAGCAGCAGTAAAGTCACTAAGGGCAATATTTATCAAAGCCTTTAGCACGTACTACACTTATTTCAACATGCGATTTTAATTGGAGCAAATGAGCAGTGTCAACCAATCACATGCCCTCTAGTCTTTTTGCACCAGCCAAAACAGTTTTGCGCGTATGAGATGCTTCAGCAAATAAGGTCCTAAACGTCAGCATGATTAATGCGCACACAGGCAAGTCAGCTCTTGAAACGGCAGCCATTTTCACTAGTGCCCTATTGGCATGTAACAACATTGGGTGCTTGCTCTGGGGAAAAAAAAAAAAAAACGTTTTTTGTTCCCTACATTCACACATTACACGTGTGTCTTACCCAAGTATATGGATAAAATAACGGTGATCAATATTAAGTCATTCAAAATTCTTATTCATGTTTTGAATATGACAGAAAACTATACGTTACATCACATTATAGCAATTTAGCAGAAGCTCTTATACAGAGCAATTTGCAGTGTGGAAGAACATTAGTATTAAACAAGTGTATTCAACGATTTAATATGAGCAATATTAAAGACCAGGCTAGTGATACTCCCAGACCAGCAGGTGTATTTAACATCACTAAAGCACTAATTAACCACACATTAAAATGTCAGGGGTTAATTGTGTATTAGTCTAATCGCTATTGGACTAAAAAAAACACAGTTTCTCTTCACTGACCAGTGGACTTTTTTCTGTTTATTATTCTGTAATACAATCTACGATATTATACAGCAGAATGCAGCAAGTGAATGCGTTGTGATGTTTTTAGGGGTGTCTCAAATTAACGCTGGACATGTTGCTGTGTACACTAATGCAGGCTACAATATTATACTGTAGAATGCAGAAAGTGAATACATTGTGATGTTTGTAGTTGTTTCTCTGAAATGAACACTGGACATTTTACTGTATACACGAATGCAAGCTACGATATTATACAGCAGAATGCAGCAAGTGAATGTGTGTTGTTGTATTTTTAGGGCTTCCTCTGAAATGAACACTGGACATTTTACCGTGTACACTAATGCAAGCTACAATATTATACCGCAGAATGCAGCGAGTGAACGTGTTGTGATGTTTTTAGCCTACTTTCTCAACCAGGGTTTACAGCAGCGACGGGGAGTTCCCCTTCTTCGGGCCACGAGTTTACTGAGTTTACTGTCACGTTACTGCTGTCCCAGGAAGAGGGTGGCACAGGTGTAAGTTTATGATCAACAGGCAGCTGTAAAACTTATGGGATACCAAACCCTGGAGGCCTGTAAATACTTTTAACTGTTGTTAAGTAGACTATAAGGAATTACTTGAGATATGGGCACCACACGATAAAAAAGGCTACAGAAGCTTGTGGAAAAGCACAGAGAGGGGCTACTAAATTGGTTCCTGTTTTGTAATGTAAACATTTACGAGGAAAGGAACTTGTTAGTCTGTTAGTTTTTGCAAGAGGAGATTGGGGGGGAGGGGTGATTTTTGGCCAAAGTTTTTAAACCAATAAATTATAAATACCAATGTGAACTAGCAAATATTTTGACGCTGAGCTCTGTCTGAGCAAAGGGGCAGAAATTTAAAATTGTTAACTGTAAATTCCTTACTGATACTGCCAGCCAATCAGAAGCCAATTTACAAGACACCTGTACTTAAGTCCATTTTCTGCGCAAGTCTCTCACTTTTACTCTACACTGAAAATGCACTTAAGCAAGGCCTGGACTTGGCCCTTAGATAATCTCTAAGGACACTGTGTATTAATGAACAAAACTTTAATCTGTTTAAGAGTATATGCTGTTATATATTATAATGAAAACAACATATTCCAAAGAACATGTTTGCTTGTCTCCAATACAATGTAACATACTCAATGATTAGGAAGCTGTGAAGTATGTTTTGGTTGAATTGCATGTATTCCCTTAAAGAGACTTAAATCTAAGGCAGTGATTATTACCATGCCACTTTGTGCCCATTCTGGCTTTTCAGGATGACAGCTGCATGTTTTACTGAGCTTCAATGTCCGTAATTAAATATTAAATATTAAAAAGCTGCTATGCTATGTTTCTACCATACAATGTGCTACAAATCACACACACACACACACACACACACACACACACACACACACACACACACACACACACACACACACACACACACACAGGGCCAGAAACACACACACACACACACACACACACACACACACACACACACACTCAGGACCAGAAACACACACACACACACACACACACACACAGGGCCAGAAACACACACACACACTCAGGGCCAGAAACACACACACATGGCCATCCACACACACACACACACACACACACACTCATGTACACAGGGGCAGACACACACACACACACACACACACTCATAGGGGCAGACACACACACACACTCCCCAGACACACACACACACACACACACACTCAAGGCCAGAAACACACACACACACTCAGGGCACAGAAACACATGTACACACAGGGGCCACCACACACACACACACACACACACACACACAGGACCAGACACACACACACACACACACACACATACACACAGGGGGACACACACACACATCCACACAAAGACACACACACACACACACACAGGGCCACATAGGGGCAGACACACACACACACACAGGGGCAGACACACATCACACACACACAGATACACACACATGTACACATAGGGGCAGACACACACACACACACACACTCATGTACACACAGGCACACACACACACACACACTCACGTACACATAGGGCAGACACACACACACACACACACACTCACGTACACATAGGGGCAGACACACACACACACACACACACACTACACATGCACACACACACACTCATGTACACATAGGGGCAGACACACACACACACACACACACACACACACACACACACACACACTCATGTACACACAGGGGCAGACACACACACACACACACACACACGTACACACATAGGGGCAGACACACACACACACACACACACACACATGTACACATACACACACACACACTCATGTACACATAGGCAGACACACACACACACACACACACACACACACACATACACATAGGGGCAGACACACACACACACACACACTACACATACACATAGGGGCACACACACACACACACACACACACATAGGGGCAGACACACACACACACACACACACACACTCATGTACACACAGGGGCAGACACACACACACACTCACATACACACACACACTCATGTACACATAGGGGCAGACACACACACACACACACACACATAGGGGCACACACACACACACACACACACACACACGTACACATAGGGGGGCAGACACACACACACACACACACACGTACACATAGGGGCAGACACACACACACACACACACATACACAGACACACACACACACACACACATGTACACATAGGGGCAGACACACACACACACACACACACATAGGGGCAGACACACACACACACACACACACACACACACACACACATAGGGGCAGACTGAGCTACTGTGCCACGCTTTTTGAATCCCGATACAAATTTATCTCCTGAAAATGGTCTAGGCCAAATGAGGACATTTTCATATTTCATGTTACCATCATTCATATCAACAATATTATAAATCAACAAAGCACAGCAAAAACACACCTTTATTCAGGTGGCTTTGATTTAAACTGGAACTTCACACTGTACAACTGCATATCAAAGATGATCTCCCATCACTTCAGCAAACACTCACAATGTAGCACAGTATATAACACAAAGAGACATCATGACAGAAAGAAAGTCCCACTCCAGGCGAACTCACTTCCTGATTTTACACGCATAAACACAAAACAGAAGCACAGAGAGCAATGACTAAAGAGGTACCACCCTAATTTACTCAGTAGGAACAAGGTGGCCATGTCTCATCTACACAACATGCACAATGTACTTCACAGCACGTTGAAAACCATTCGGGACAGACATCTGAAAACATACAATGTCAGCCAAGGTACTGTTCGTTTCATTAATATGTCACTTCTCAAAATTGGCTTGTTGTGTAGCACCATTTTGAAAAAAAAAAAAACCACAGGATAAGATAAAAGACAGAGGGAAGTCAGGATGAGTCAAGATGGCCTCTGAAGGTTGTAACACCATAACACCATGGAGAGTCACGCTACCTTCAAATCCTGTCCTTTCGCTTTCCCCCTCCACGGCCTCTCTGCCTGCGGTGTCAGGTTACACACGGCTTCACCATCTCTCTTTTTCTCTCACACACCCATAACACACCTCCGGTCCTGGTGAAAGAAGCAGAGAGAATTGGGGTTAAACACTCACCCAAGAAAATGAAGGCATTGTACCGGTTTAAACAGGTACTCTCCCCAACATAATTTGTGACGATAATTTGATTCAGAAAATTGACTGTAGTAGGAGTGAGTGAAAGATAAAACCTCTGAAAAACCTTAAAATACCCTTCTCAACCTATCCCATGAAATACCATGGTATGTTAGTATATGGAAATATACAATGAATTATGCATTGTAATTATATTGTGAATGTCAGAGCTGACATATGTCATACTGTACAGAATGCAATAACATTATTGAATGCAACAATATAGACACATGTTATACTGCTTGCATTTCATGTTTATCACAACAGACTGAATTTGCTTGTGCGAATCATACAGAATTAACCGGAAATAACCTGAGATGAGAAGCATGTGGCAGTTTTTTTCTCGCTGATTCTGAGAGCGATAAACCCACGTTTAAGTTTTGGTCAGGTAAAGCATTTTTTTCACCACAGCAGCTATTTTTTTATATCCTCTGTGAGAAAGTCACGACGGCCAAGCACACACGCACACGCACATGCTTTCTGACGGTAATCTTAAGTCGCGCAGCGCCCACTTCCTCATTGGAGTTTTTACTGAAGAAATATGCGCAAGACGCAAATATTGCCCTATACCATCAAAGAGGAAGACACCGCATCTCTGCGTGTGGCTATTCACCCTAAAAAAACACTAAACAAATCATCCCAAAACGCCCACCCTTTGTCCAGGCTAAGAACATACTGTTTTAAGCTCATATTTTTCTGATCAACAATACATTCTCTGTCAATTTCTCATAACTAAATGAAAAAATGTATTACATTCGTCTTTTGCTGGCATATGTACCTAAATACTATCTGTTGGAAACTTTATCATTCAGCTAACTTGCAAAAGCAAGTAAAACACATAAAACAAGGAAATCCAGATGATAACTTATATTTTTGATGCACATGAAAAATCTGCATATTAGCTGTTAGAAAATATATAAACTACCTCTGTGCTCACACATCTTTATAGTTTGCTAACATGTACAATATATTGTACAGGATGGTGGTGTGAAATTATTGGATATTTTACAAAGCATTGTGCATGTAACATGGCATGAAAACACAGATGAAGATAAATTATTGCTGGGTTATTAGGATCCATTTGCAAACCGATTATCTCTTACATTTTAATATATAGACATCTAAATTGCACGATTAATTTAAGCATTGGAATAAAAAAGCACATACAATCACTAAGAACATACAGTGTGACCTTCAGTAAAATTTCTGTTTCTATGTTACAAAACAAAAACACAATTTATGTGTATTTGTACAACACATAACCCGTGATGCACTGTTTAAATTACTATTTTTACACAAAAAATATTAATATAATAAAATAGTAAAACAGATATGAGTTTTACTCTAAAAGGTATGATTACTTCTTATTTGTATGATATCACTTTTTCATTAAGTCAAAGGCAAAAGGGATTTTTGTCCCCCACAGTGAAAGTGACACAGAGACACAGCGCAGCTTAGTCCGTCACAGTGAAGATGACATCGAGACACACTGCACAGCTCCACCAAGCACAGTGAAAGTGACACAGAGACACAGCACAGCCCTGTCCCCCACAGTGAAAGTGACAGAGAGACACAGCACAGCCCTGCAGAGGAAACGTTGCTCTGCCATGTAAATGAAGTCGAATATCTCGAGTATCAGTTGCTTTGAATAGCTGACTATCTCATGTTTCCAGCAGATATGCCAACGGGCGTTAATATCTACCTTTGCTTCCTCTCTGAGTCACAGAATCAATACAATAAAAGCAAATAAATAATGACGATGATTAAAATCATTTCATTTCAAAAGAATATTGAAGTGTTGGAATAAAAAGCAATGCTTAAATTAATTCTATGCTTTTAGAACTTCGTCTGGGGTTAGTGTTGTAGATTTTATTTTGTTCCTCATTTATCAAATTGCATCAATTGAATTTCCCTTCAGTGTGCAATATCTCTTGTACCCATAAAATAAGCAAGTATATTCAAAAATAAAGTGCTTTAGTGAAGTTGAATGTATAGTTTTAGACAATTTAGGTTGATTTAATACACCAATGATAATGAGTATACAGCTCCAGGGGGATACAGTGTAATTTCCTATTTTACTTACTGTAATATTAAGTATTACAATATAACAGCCTGTTACACGACTCTTTCAGAAGTGAGGAATGAGACAGGACCCGGTAAGAGATTATAACTCACTGTTAGGGTCGCCTGTTAGAACTGGCCCTGACAGAGAGATTGAGGACGGTCGAAGCATTTCCCTGGATTAAAAAAATGTCTCTGTCAGCGCCCTCAGTCTCCTCTAGCAGCGACGGGAGTGACAACACCGGCCCGAAAAAAAAGGCTTAAGTTTTCACACGCAACGCCGCACATTAATCATTACCTTTAAAGAAATGGAAATTAAAAGAGCTTTCCGAAGCTTTCAGGTGCTTTTAAAACAAACAGCCTAAAAACAAAAAAGGACATTAATCAAGGGAGGGAAACTATCTGTTCTGAGAACCATTACAGTTGACAGAAGAAGTGTCATGAATTATTTATGCCGAGTGCACTATATCAAACTGCCAGCTCAATGATCAAGAAGTGACGAACGATTCCTCCGCCCTGAAATGGTTACGGCCTTTTACTCTGAAAGAGCTGCGTCAAATCAACCATTTCATCATGGGTGTAACTCTAAATGACACGACGATGATTATATATTTTGGGTTATTTAATTGTATATCACGGCACATTTAAAATTAATGTGTACAAATAGATTAAACTGATATACGGCGATGCATTAAAACGGGAGTGATACAACACTAGCTCAGTGATACAGTCGTTTGTGTTAAATGTTTATTCAGTTAAACAGCAAAATGCCTCCGTTTCAGAATGAATCGTATCTAACGTGAAACTGTATCCTGCTTTTTGGCAGAAATTAAGATGGATGGAAGGAGGCTAAGAAAACTGATAACACGTACGAAGAGACTGTCTGACAGGAAATTTCTGGCCTGCATGCTTTCAAAAGCAAAACAAACAAAACAAAACTCTATTATCTTAGAGGTGCCTTTTGATCAGAGAAAAAGGTCGGGGCAGGTTAAACGCCAGCAACATAGAGCAGGTAAAAACATGACAGGTTCCTTTGTCCTTAATAATAAACAGCACGTACAGCACAATACACAACAATGAGGGCTACTTCTCTCTTTTCTACCAAGCATCAAGTGTTTCTGGAATCAGGGACGATGTCAATTCCAACGGCAGGCGTTATTAATTTTAAACTTTCCCATCTAAAATTATAGTTAAATGAGCACCAGATCCATGTTGTAAGCTACTCACAGAGTGGATATATAACAACACTTGGGTGGAAGAGTGCAGTTAGAAAATAAACTCAGAAAACAACATTTTATTAAATTCATCGTTGATGACTTCCGTCACGTCATATCTATGTTCGCCCGTTACTGGAAAGTGAACGTCATACATGCGACTTAAGGGAAAAGATGCCTAACTATACTGGAATGTCCCCCTTTTTATTTGCCTTTTACAAAACCTCAACGACCAAACAGGAAAATAGCCACCAATTATAAATGTATACTCACTGCAAATATAAAACCGATAATGTACAAATATATTCCACCGACCTTCTGGTACACTTTCTCAGTTTCACCTTTCATAAGTAGAACCATTTTTATCCACCCTTTGGAGTCCAACATTGTTCGACAGGATTATTTAACAAAACAAACAACAGACCCAGACCGTGCCATGACGAATTAAAATAAATAGATTTTTAAAGCGTTATTTCTTTCCCGTTTTAGGCAAGTATCTCTACTGCCATGTAGTTCTGTGTGTTTGTATTCCATTTCAAACTATTTCCCCTTTTTGTTATTAATTGGTTTTTTGTTTTATTCAGACAATAAATAATCGAGATTCCGTCCATTTCTGAAATCTGAAATATTGGGGTTAGTGGAAGACATATTGGGTTCTTTTGACACCAGAACAAGGGCACGGAGAGTAGGGTTCACCCTGCACTTAATCCTGTTGCAGGAGCGGGAGCGGCACGTCCTTAGGGGCTGAACAATTAAATGGATGGGGTCCACTTAAAGAAAGCAATTTATAAAAAGTGAGAAACCCCGTCTGACATTGCATCAATTATGCGGGTTTGGTTGCATTGTGAGGAAGGGAAGTGACCGCCGCACGGTGCCGTGGGTAACGTTTGTGACCCGGGAGAGTAACGAAAACTCGAGGGGTGTTTTTAAATGAACGGCACAGGAAAACGGCTCAATCAACGCGAACATAAATCACCGTGAGGTCCAGAGAATCAGGGCCAGGCGCACACATCGTTGGTGTACCATTTATCACCAGTTGAAAACACTAACCTGTCACCACGCGTCATGACTTCATCTCCCGTCTGGCTCTCACACTGGCTGCGGTACCATCTTCTCTCCTCTGTACACCTCGACACTGAAACAGACAGATCAACATTTTATTCACTTCTGACCACAAACTCGGCGAAATCAGCAACGTGCAATAAATTAATATTTAGAATTTCAGTTGAGGGAATCATACACATTTGAACTTTGACGGCTCTCAACACTTGTAATCAACTTGTATTTGAAAGCACAGTGAAAAAATTGTGTTCCTACAAACTATTACTTACATAGAATACTAGTGTGCAACAAATTGATAACTACTGAATACGATCTGATATGAATAAATCAAATAGTGAACAACAAAACTCTGTAGTGATTATAAGCTGTCATAAACATTTTAAAAACCCGAGAAAGGTTCTGCACAGAGGAAAATATTTCCTTTGTGAGCTTCATCATTCTTGAGCGTTAATTCAGATGTTGCTTGACAATGCAACATCTAGATAGAAATAGACCCAATACCAGTTTTAAAGTTTTAGGATAGAATTCAGACCTGAATGTGAGTACATTTTATGGAAGTCTCTCTGTCTAGCAAGCATGAGTTTCACGGAAAATGCACTTAAGCGCAAACTGGAAGCTTTTGTCCCTTGCTGTGCTATTCCGCACCAGACAACAGTAAGCTTTAATCTATGAAATGTGGGCTACACGGTAAACAAAGCCAATTCAAACAGGAGGAATACCGATGAGTTCTGTTAAAGAGACGAGCCAAGTACAGTTATCTTGTTTCTCCATGTAATATCATCTGGGACGTAAGAAGCATTTCAAAACTTCAAAAGTGCTGAAGGTGGGGAGTGGGTGTGGTGGTGGTGGGGGGCGTTGGCGAAACTTTGGGGGTTTCCCTGTTTGTAAAAAATAAAATGTACAATCTAATTACAAGTGTACTTTAGGCAAAAACATATTTTTTCAAAATGTAGGGGAGGGAGGGGCCTGTCCCCCTATCTGATATACCTCGGGTGCCTTGAAAGTTAATTTTTACAGTTTACTACAACGCTGCACTATCAAGTACTGTAAATCTGTAAATGAAAAAAATAATCGATATATATAAAGGCCGATATGTTTATAAGGTCTGTTATGTAAATTCAAGGTCTACATGTTTTTTTCATTTGTGCAATTACTGTCCCTATTGGCCACATAGCCCAAATGGTAAGAGGTTACACAAATTATAAGGTTTTGCAATTATAATCACACATTTGTTGACACCGAATAGGTTAATCGTTCCAAAAGACAGTGAGTGGGTTGTGAAAGAGCAGTTGCGTGAAGTAAATTCCCCTGTACGACGTTAATATTATCAGCCAAACCATCAAGGTTTCAAAATTACTCAACTTATTTGTGTTTATATAAATAAAAACAGCCATGACATGAAAAAAACAAATTCATTTGATCCAAGTTCACAGTATTTTAGGCTTCTTAGTCATGGGGGAGGGGGGGACTTGCAGGAAAGTATAAATTACAGTAATATATAGATGTAAAACTAGACTCAGTGTCAATGTTATAAATTTTGTGCTAGATGTCGAATTGAAAGGGTAGCCTATTCTGGCTAATTTCATTAACTTTAGTAAGCAAAAATAACTTCACGCATTCAAATAGGATATGAGTAAGATGAACGTGCTTTTGTGTGAATTTTGATTTACTATGCAACATTTGGGAAGTGCCGTCTGGTCAAAAACCCGTCCATTGTTCACGGCGTTCTTTGATGAGAGTCGTGGTTATTCTGCTACAGTTATACCGTGGGCAGACATTTTTCTGCTTCCACATCACAAAACGCTGAGTTCAGAAACGACCATGCAAATTACCTATAATTAAGGCGACTAGTTTAAACCTGTGGAATTTTTTTTAAATCAGCATATTAAAGTAGAAAAAACACAGTTTAGCCTACTGTCAGAATTACAAACGAGTGCACTACAGGAAGGATAAACATGTAAAATGAATGCAAGCATTACAAATATGAAGTTAAATTAAGGGGAAATATTAAATAGTTGATATTCAATTGTGGCTTGAATATCAACAGAAAAATAAAAGGTAACAGTTCCTAAAGGTAGATACAATCAGAACGAGAAATCACTGGCGTGAAAATAACATGTTGTTCATTTCGTGACTTAAATGTATACCAATACCATGTCATTTGAGGCTGAAGGTTATAGCTTTTGTGGCAATTGTATTACTCATACTGAACACTTAGTCTTTGAATTGCAAGTCTGTTTCTATTCGTTACACGAATAGCATATCAATTATGCCCTAATTACAAATTGTAGCCCTTGTTTCAATGTTTTAAAAACAGCATAAAGAGAAAACGACTTTCAGTTTAAATCTTGGCAATTAAAGCCGACCTGGGGGAAACTTGCGCCGAGTGAATATCGAGTGTTTATTTTTTGCCCGTTCGCATCGGGTGAATGACACATTCTGAAACTGCTCAAGATAAAGCATGTTCAGACAAAATAAAGTTCAGATTTAACATTTCCAAGCCTTACATGTGTTTGAAGACCCGAAACCAAATCAATACTGTTGAAACAGAGATGTATCAGTCAACCCGAACGAAAATCCCTTTCGAAAGGCATAATAATTTCGTTTTATAGCCTGTTGATGGCACGAATGTTACTGAAATTTAGCTTTGTGAACTATTGGTAATGGGTATTTGCAGACAGACGTCAGCGGACAGCTGTAATCTTTTATGCCTGATAAACCCTTGTTGCGTTTATGGGCATCTAGTGTTAGAATGACGAATTTAGGACAGAAATTATAAATATAATTCTTATCACAATAATTTCCCGTTCAGTATAATGCCTCAAATAAGTGAAAAACGTCGAGAGAGCTCCTCTCTTTAAAAAAACCGACTTCCATTAGTTTGATATTTAAACATAAGGGACCCCACAAGTTGTGAAATGGCCGGTCAGAAATTAAACATGGTCTTCGAATCGGCTTTTCAAAATTTTCTGATTTTGTTTCTATATTTAAAAGAATCTTATTGTCAGAATACTGCCTTTCAGAAACTCTGCCTTACTAAGGTTTTTAGCTTCAATCCATGATAAACTACTACTATTATAAATATTAATAATAATTATAATAAATTTATTAATAAAACAATGACAACAATAAAAACAACAACAACAATAATAATAATAATAATACTCTTCTGCTTTTGTTGTCGTCAATTTACTGTTTCAAAACTATTATAAAACCAGATTTTTTCAAGCTTAAGATTTTGCCTGGTTATATTACAAAGTTTAAGTTGATTGTACTGACTGGTAAACTCATTACACTGTCTAATGGAAGTGAATCAAAGTTGGCAGAATTTGGTCACATTATTTTCACAGACATAAGGGTGAGACTTTTTTTGTAAGAACTCAAAGACGTTGAGATTTGGAACTGCAAAGACAATTTATAGACAAGCTTTTATATTTTGAAGTTTAGAAAAAAGAGACACCAGAGAAGGACCGGAAGTTGGTTTTAAAAAAGCATATTATTTAGAGAGAAACCAGTGATGTTATGTAGAGAAATGGACGTCCTTCTGACATTTGAACATCCTATAGTATCGTGCCATCTGCGTGTTGGAGCCCACGCGCATCCTGACTCGCAGCTGTCTTGCTGCAGAGCCTCCGGATTTAGCGTCTCGTGGGAGTCCAGGACCTTTAAGATTCACCCACCCACACCCAAGTGTCTGGCCTTTAGCGTCTGCTATTTCGGTTGCAATTATTTACCACGATTTTTTACTAGAGTCAACATTGAATTTAACAGTGACATTTAATTTGAAAAGTGGCATTTCATTTTGAGTAAATGCAGATGTAAGAACGTTTACAGAAACACGAGCAGAAGCGCGAGACTGAGACGCTGGCCTCAGTGCAGGTGCACTTGTAAAACTGTGTCACTGCTGTTGTGGTCACGCATTTACCGTGTGAGATTGAAACCTTTTGTAAAATTGAAATTTCACCAATAGAAAAATAACAAGTTCATTCATTCCCAATCCTGTCGAAGTTACAGCGACTGACCTTTGTTTCATTCAGACTGTTCTTGTCACGTGAAATTAAAATACACTCTGTTAAAACACATTTACTATACACTATATTCCATTAAATAATGTTACATTAAATGTAATGTCATGTACATGTGTTTAATAGTGTGCATTTGTAAATGTTACACAAATGAGTTGTTTTTAATAAATATGTTTTCACATATTACATTATTTTTAATGTAATGACATGTAAATGTGCATGTAAACACAGCACGAGTTTTTGTGTTTTTACATTACCTTACATTGCACTTCATTACAATGTTCCATTACATACTTTTACATGTAATATAAAAACACATGCATTTATAAGAACTCATGCTGTTACGTTTTCCCACTATAGTGTGTTTAAAAAGTGACTTGAGGTGTACTTAACATGTGTTTTATGGGTATATTACAACAATTACTTGGTGTAACAGAATTTTCTACACAATGACTGACAGCCAGAAGGAATGTATCAGGTGTCTCTTACTGTATCGTTTAATGTTCAATAATTCTCACACACTTAACATTATTTTTTATATTCAATCTTCAAAAGAGAAACACATTATGAAGACTTATGACTTAAATTCAATGAACAGTTTTTCAATGGAAACTTTAATTTAAAAATCAGCGCAAGTATTGTTTTTAATTCTTCTCAAGAAGAGTGACGAAAACGCTGTGTAATGGTTTTCTTCGCGAGCGGGAAAATGAAATTATTCTGCTACTGTTTATTCAGCCAAGACGGAAAATCCACCGTCATGACTAACATTTTGAGGGACCTTATCTCCTAAGTAAAGAGGCTACTAAAGCAGAATGTATGAGGTAAGAATTAGTGTGTGTATTCTCACCAGATTGTATGTAGGAAGAATGTGACTCATGGTTTTCCCCTTCACTGCAACACACAATCTACTGATCCGCTGTTATTGCTTTACTTGATAATATACACCGATCACATTTTACATTTTAGCCACTTGGCAGTCGCTTTTAATTCAAAGAAATCAACAGGAAGTCGATAAATTCAGCAACAAGTGCAACAGAATCAAAGGAACATTATATCACAAAGGGACAAAACCTGCTTTTTCTGAATTGTTTTTGTTTGTTTGTTACTGTCTGCAAAAAAGAACAACTCTTTGCTCCATGCTTTTGTTACATCCAACCAAAATTTCTGTTTCAAAGCTTTAAAAGGTGCCACGTTGATTAACTTCCTTTTTTAATGCAGTATGAGAGCGTGGCTGTCAAAAAACTATCGATAATTTGTTTCTGAGAAGACTGCAAAAGTTTCACTTTGTCTCAGTTTTACGAAATATTTTAGCACCTCCGGTTTCACAAGTTTTATCTGGTAAACAATGTAATTATTGTGTATGTGTGTCGTCCTGTTCTCGCTTCATACATGTTCTCGTCTGTATTTATTGTGATACAGCTGTCGTATATACCCGTAGATCATGATTAAAATAGAATTCAGAACCACAGCAGAAACATTTACTTGGTGCAAACCACTCTAAGCGGAAGCGTCGTTTGAAATCAGCAGCGTGCCAAAACGGTCACATTGGCATTTCACAGCGATTAATTTGTTGCAGCAGCCACATCAAACTGTGGAGAAATTTTTACGATGCAACATCTACACAGAGACACAGGGAGAGTGTTGGATTGCACAGATCAAACTCCGCTGTTGTCAACGGGGCTTGAAAAAACACCCCTCACTCCTTTTTCTCTCTCTCAGTGTTGACGTACTAACTTCACACCATTTCACAATGTGTTTGTGTATAAAAGACAACATATCCACAGTTACATAAATCACTCTGATTAAAAATAAGGGAATATTTATTCAAAGGGATTAGTCCACGTCTGTTGGAAGTAAATTTCAATATTAATTTTATTTTTGCCTTGCTTATTATTTCTTCTTCATTTTCAGGGTTGACCAAATCAGACTGGAAACTGAAAAAAGTTACAGAATAAGTATCACTTTCTCAACGCATTACTCACATTTAAATGAGAATGATACCACAATTCATTAACAAATATTGTGAGTGAGTTTATATTTTATAAAATAATTGGCTTCCTTAGAGATAATCATTAACAAGGTCAAAATGTATATTTTCCTTGAACATGATTTTGAGGACAAAAATACAATAAATATAATAAAGCAAACAAACTTAAACCATGCAAACAATCTGCATATGTACAATATATCTGAGACCTTTGCACTGTACATGTATATTAACTGTAGTAGATTTCAATCAATGAGAGTTCACATGAAAAACAAATACAGTATCTCAGTGTATAGTATTTGTCCAAAATATATGGAGAAAAAAATGGTATTTCTAACACGGATGTGGTATGATATACTTTATATTAACATACAGTTTTTCAACACTTTAAGGTAAATATGTGTTTCATGTTTGTGATATTATTCCACCAATGTTTGTATCCCAATCAGTTCCAGTCATATTTCCAAATTTATAAAACATGTTATGTAATGAAATGTTTACGATATGCTCTTCAAGTTCTTCAGTATTTATTTATGAAAGTTTAAAAATAATAGACTTGGAAAATACTGGTTGCATCATTTCAATAAATATTTAAAAGAAAAAGGCATGTTTTAACTAATTCAATACTTATACTATGAAATAAATGTTTATTTGACAGACAAAACATATGTTGTTTGAAATTCTGACACTGACGAAATGTTGAACAAACCACACTAAAATAAACAGCTTAAAACAATTCGTCGACTCAACCAGCAATGTAACCAATCGTTTGCTTGCGTAAACTCAGAAGATGCTAACCACTGGAGCAAGTTGCCGTTACCCTAAATACCCGGTCAGCCATGATGTGTGGTAGATTGTGGGTTCTGACACGTTTTGCGACGGCATGCTGCTAAAATCTTAAAAGAGATTTCACATAAGGTCAGATACCACGTGCTACGCTCTGCTCGTGTTCTGTAGGTATAGGTAAAAACCTTATCTGCAGGTTTATACAAAGCAAGGTTTTTTAAACCAAAGATTAGTCCACAGTTAGAAGCCTGGCGGAGGCTACCAGACTTAAGTAGCCACCCGATCCGTTACATATACAACCACAGACAATTAAAATAACGATTGAATATATGTACTCTTAATATGTATTTCAGAGAAATTTTTGCAGGGTGTTACTTTCATTGTGAAGTGTAATGATGGTCAGCCACTAAATTTAAACTAATTTATTCTTTATCCTGGCTGAACCAGTTTTTGATACAGCAATAAACACATTCTGTACACGTCTAGCTCATCTGACTATTATAAGTTTATTTTTAAAGTCGCAAATGATCTCGTAGGCATACATACAAGTGTGCAATTAGAATGAATTACAAAAACATTCCTTCACAACACAGACCGTTGGATAATTCTACACTGCTTTACATAAATAGATCGTCTCCCCTCTGAGTCAGAGGAGAGTAGATTCAGACAGGCTTTTACGTGTTAAGATCTGCTCCGAACGCATTTACGCAGCAACTGGCCTGTTTATCCTGACCTCTATATTTTTCTTTTCTCGCCCCTGCGACTAAAACTGAAACACGAGAGAGTGATAAACCGAGCGAGCGGATTCAGCTGTACTTTTGTTGCTGCAGTTGTGTGATGACCGCGCTGTGAAAGAACAGCGGAGTGTTGAATTGATTCATGCGTGGAACAGCATCTCGTGCCAATATTACCGCATGTTGGGTAAATTGCTTTCCACCTTGAGGAACAGCAGAGCTTGCGCCAATATTATCACATGTCGGGTAAAGCGCTTTTCTCCCATGTGGAACAGCAGAGTTTGCACCAAGATTACTGAATGTTGGGTAAAGTGCTTTCTACCTTGTGGAACAGCAGAGCTCGTGCCAGTATTACCGCATGTTGGGTAAAGACCTTGTTGCCAATATTATCACATGTTGGGTAAAGTGCTTTCCACCTTGTGGAACAGCAGAGCTCGTGCCAGTATTACCGCATGTTGGGTAAAGTGCTTTCTACCTTGTGGAACAGCAGAGCTCGTGCCAGTATTACCGCATGTTGGGTAAAGTGTATTAGCTCGTGCCAGTATTACCGCATGTTGGGTAAAGTGCTTTCCACCTTGTGGAACAGCAGAGCTCGTGCCAGTATTACCGCATGTTGGGTAAAGTGCTTTCTACCTTGTGGAACAGCAGAGCTCGTGCCAGTATTACTGCATGTTGGGTAAAGTGCTTTCTACCTTGTGGAACAGCAGAGCTCGTGCCAGTATTACCGCATGTTGGGTAAAGTGCTTTCTTCCGCGTGGAACAGCAGAGCTCGTGCCAATATTACCGCATGTTGGGTAAAGTGCTTTCTACCTTGTGGAACAGCAGAGCCCGTGCCAATATTACCGCATGTTGGGTAAAGTGCTTTCTTCCGCGTGGAACAGCAGAGCTCGTGCCAATATTACCGCATGTTGGGTAAAGCGCTTTCTTCCGCGTGGAACAGCAGAACCCGTGCCAATTTTACAGAATGTTGGGGAAAGCAAGCTCTCTCGGGTAGAGCAGCATTGCTCGCGTCAATACTACCATCGCGTTAGATAACCTTTATGTTGTGTCCGGGTCCAATTAGCCCGTTTTTAATTCTTACAAAAAGAAAAATGGTACACTACACTTATTTACTATGAAAAACGTACAAAAGAACAGATTTTCAACTTTCATTGACAAACGTTATGTAACAGAGGTAAATGGCAAAGACACACCATCTACGTAACCTATATTGTTTGGAGCTGAGTTCAAGACAATATATTCAGTATTTTTTATATTGTCTTACTATAATGCTTTAAACCCCCAATGTCGTCCGGGGTCAATTTGAAGTGGCGAACGCTACCAAAGGGTCGAAAAAGTGATTACAACGCAAGGCTGAAAGCGTTTTCCTTGCCGTGGAGTGGCAGAGCACGCACTTATATTGTAGCAAGCTCGGCAAAGCGCTTTCCCGCGCAGGAGTCTAGCGGCGCAGAAAGAGCGAGGTGAGGAACTGAATCAGGGTGCTTATTCATTACAAGGAATGTTACTATGTATGAGGTATTACATTTAAGCATCGTATTTACCCCCGAACGATTTCAAGCATGACGAGATTTCCTTTGATGTGAATGTAAGATAGGTATCCTTAATCACAACTACTACTTCCTCTGTAACTACTAGTATTACTGTGGCTACTATATACTGTTGTCCCTTCAATTGACACTAGTACTAAAAGTATGAATACAGTTTTGTTTGTAGTCATATTCCATAAAATAATATTAAGGTGTGTTTCACAGCCGCAGTATGTCAACACAGAGTTCAGTTCCACAAGAGAACTCAAAAACTATTTTTACTAATAAGTAAGACTATATGTATGTATAAATGTATAACTACTTAATGTATATATAACTGTTAGTTCAAAAACGTTTAGTTTTTGAACTAACAGTTATGCATACATTAAGAACACATACATAAGAAGTGTGAAATAAATTTGATTAAAACAAAGACTCAAACAAGAGTCAATAACCTTTCTTAAAGACAAAATGATAGAAATATTATATGGCCAACTTTCAGCTCCCCCGGAGATCTTTAATAAATGAGCTCGGTGAATTTGCATCATGTATTTCGAGCACTGAAACTTCTTTGTCAAGCAGTGACCTCCTACAGAACAGTGTCCTTGTATCATGCATTTCCAGAACTTAAACATCAGTAAAGCAGTGACCTCCTACAGAACAGTGTCCTTGCATCACGCATTTCCAGAACCTAAACATATCAGTCAAGCTGTGACCTCCAACAGAACAGTGTCCTGATACCTGAAATAAACCAATGATGTTGAACCTCCTCCATCACAGTGTCCCCATGCGTAAAATCTATATTTGAATAGATTAGAACAGAATAGAAATGACGGCCTGTACTGATGACATAAAACCACATTCAAAAGTAGCATGACTGTAGTTCAAGGTCTCCCCTCCAAGCTCAAACTGACCTTCATTGCTGGATAGCTGAGTCCAACATAATGGAAGTGGTCCCTGAAAAATGTGTAATAGTTCAGTCACGATCCCCACAGGTGGTGACATAAACACCACTATGACATCACGTGTATACGTCCTGATTGACACGAGACTGGCATGCTATGAAGTTGTGTAGCTACATCAAAATCACAAAAGCATCTAGATAAAAGCTATAATTTGGCCAAATCTTCTGAAACTTCTGCCTATAACATATTACTAAAAAAAATAATGGTTAAACTGCACATGAAAACTCGCTTGGATGTTCGATTTGCTCATACAATTTAATTTGAGGGTGAAGGTACGAGAACACGAAACAGGTAAACGAAAGCTCTGTTTGACAAAAGAGCCATATGTAGCAAGAAAGCATACGCAACTGAGACAAAAGCCGCCTAGACTGTATATTTATTAAGGTCAATGAGACTGGCCAGAATTTAGAAGCTCAACAAAACCTCGGTGAGCTCGTGTGCAATCTGCGTGCGAACACAAGCCAACACATCTTTCTCCAATAAAGCCACAAGGTAAAGGGCAAAACGCAGCACCGCAGAATCGGCCGCTTCACTACCCAGGACGTGTGTGTTTTTGCACTCTGACATTTTAGCGTTGCTAAATAACATTTTACAGATTGTCGCGACATTACCACAGGTGCGCGACGTGCGTCTCATTCCATTCGCCGAGTCCAGGTACACATTTTAAAAAATGATAACAGGGTGGCTAATATCTCTGTTTTGTATAAAAACAAAACTGCTGATTTATGAATTTAAAAGATCAAGCCCTTTTAAATAAGGACTGTACGCAAGAAAATGTGGCGTCTAATGTTTAAGGTGACAAAAATTACCTTTTGACCAAAACGTTTGTATAGTTGTCAATTCAACCAAAAGCTCCTTAACCCTGTCTAGAGGAGATACATTCAGCTTCCTGTCTGTATGTCCCACGACCTGATCAAGAATAATCTCAACGATAATTAAAGAATGCATTTCAAATTTATTTTTAAAAAGTCAGTTTTGCTAATGTTATATGACGTGTAGCATTTCCATAATGTAATACTTGTATTTGTATATGTCCCCTGGTTTTACAAAACTACATAAATTGTCACACATTATATAATAATAATAATAACAACAACAACAACATTCTGTAGGAAGAAATATCTAGCATACATTGACTAAATGATTTAATGAATTTTAAAACAATATTTTAACAACATATGTTTAAGTTACTAATTTATGTAAATGATTTATGAAAGTAATACATTAAAGCAACATTGATTTCAAGTAATTTCTAAATTCCATTATCAGACCTTAATATTTAAAAATGAAAATCTGAAAAAAAAAAAAAAAAAACAACAGAAAGACCTTGCCATTATTTTGTATTTCTTCTTTCCCCCTGAGGAAATACAAAAAGCTTCTGGCTTTCTACAGTTTTTGTATTTTGATTACTGAATGCAAAACACACCTTTTTAAATCTTTTTTTAATTTAAAGAATCACATTTGTTTGTGGACATCATATGACATGTTGCTAATTATTTTATTGTATGTTCTATTACATGTTACAATACAATACAAAAGTTCTATATTAGTGTCAACAAGTCATACTTTAACTATTAATAACTTTTGAAATGTTATCACACATCTTATGGTACATAAGGTGGACATATTTCCATAATATATATATTTCAGAAGCTGTTCCTACCTACAGTAAAATTAAAAAAGCTCGAACAAATGCTATCAATACTAAGCACAATTTCCCCAAAATATCAACATACAAATAATTATCTTCAACATAAATGTAGGGTAGGAATCGTGCAGACTGAGCCGCACAGAACCTTTTCTTCTTGAGTTTGAAAAAATTTAAACCATAAGGTTGACATGAAGGAAATGGTGTCCCAGACGTCAACCCCACAAGCAAGTAAACTTGAAATTAAGTTATCCTTAGATAAGACGTGAGCCTGATGACTGTAAACAGCGCGGTGAAGGTTGAATGTTTTTTTAAGCGGTGGGGTTTTCCGTGGTTAGTAACAACTGTGGTTAGTAACTGTCGGTCAATAACAACAGCTGCCAGTATTCATTTCTGTATTAACATCGCCACCTGCTGGTTAAACTCCAGAACACACAGCAGTTATGTGGTTATGTGTGATGGAATACGTAAGCAGACTACAAAAGTAAACTGACTGCTATCAACCCAGATTTCAAAATAGATTTCAGATTATAATCTGATAATAGACACATTTGAAAAACTATACTATAGCATTTTAAATTATTTCAGTGAAAAATTATGACAACATTGATTGAGGTCAACGTACCCTTTAAGAGTAAATATACTTCACATGACCTATATGAGCCACCTAGTGCCACCTTATGAAGGTTCTCACAAGCATATGTTTAAATATTCCTAAAATGCTTTGAAACATGTTTGACCAATTTCACTTTAAGCGGAGCAGTTTGTGTGAATGGTGTGGTGTTTAGCTTGACTAGTGTGAACGTCGGCGGAAAGAATAAGTCTTTTTTTAAAGATATTAATCTCACCACATGCCTCAAACCCTCCGACTGCCTACCAGTGGGTTCAACACTGAATGAGAGTTATTTGGAGGACCACGGTGGTTTTGTTATTGACTGGTTTGTTCTTACGCTCCTTAGCGAACATTACGTTAGCTTGTCCAGTCATTGGTTGAGCCGGCTTCAGCCTCCACCTTCGATTGCAAGCATTATGTTAGCATTATGTTAGCATGTCCAGTCATTGGTTGAGCTGGCTTCAGTATCCACCCTCGATTGAAGCCCAATTTACCCAGTTCTTCAGAAGTAATAACTGAGCTTGTTTTCTTGTTATCATGTCCCGATGCCAAATGACAGTAACACATGGAGGATGAAAAAAAACGTTCTATAACCAATACAGTTTTTCATCATCAATTACTTTAAAAATAAAAATTGAGATGTGAATCTACAAGACTACCTAGTGTTTGTCTTACACCAGTTTTGCTTTTAAATCCACAGAAATAAATTAGCCTCACCTAAACACTGTTATATGGGCCATATTCATGACCCCAGACAATCCTGGGTTACGCCCATCTCACTCTTTTTAGTGTCCAACTGCTGTGCGTAGCATTTAGAAAATGATTTGTATGTAGCAAGACAAGCGCTACCTGTAAATACAGGTGGCTATGGCCTGCGAATTTCACAATATTTCAAGTGACACATTGCTGTTTGTAGCTGCACTGTATGTTGAACAATACAGACATATTTACCATACAACAAAAACAATTTTACCAATACTAATACTACTACTAATCATAATACTATTCATACCACTACTACTACTACTACTACTATTACCACTACTACTACTACTACTAATAATAATAATAATAATAATGTTTTGTATATACTGGATTTCTCATACAGGCTTCCAAAGAGCTTTCCACAAACATAAAAAATAAAACATGCAAAACCTGGCCATGCAATAATAATATCAAGGATTAAGAAAAAGCCAAAAATACTGAGTTAAAAAAGCAAGCGTAAAAAGATGAGCTCTTAACAGAGGATTATAAAGCAGAGAAATGAACACAGAGGGGAGCCAAACCTCCCTCTTCAGCCAATAAGTGGAAAGTACCAAAACTTACAATGCCTTTCAATGGGGCTGTCAGTGTGGTGCGACTGCAATCCTTTTAGGGTGTGCATGTGTGTGGGTAAGAGGAACTGACAAATAAGGGCTATGTGTTTTCACCACAAGCCATTAACCAAACCACTGCCTCCTCTCTGTGACGCTTCTCAACCCATTCTCAGTATCCCCGTAAGAGATACTCTTTATCTCAATGGTGTCGTCTCAATTGTATACGAAAGATTAAACACACTGAATCAGAATGGCGTGTTGGTAATCTGGTGTGTGTGAGTTTCGGAATTTTTGGATGTGTGGTTATGGGGTACGCTAAAAGACCAGATTCAATCAAATGCACTTACTGCTTTAGGAAACTTCAATGACAATCTGATATCGCAGCCAATCAGCAGCCAGTTCAGGCCTTGGAAACAAAGGGCTACATTCAATCAGAACAAACTTTAGTGTCTTTAAGGGCATATGCAATTTGTTTAAATAAAAACAGATTCTTTTTAAGGTTATTTGGTCTTCTGTTTTAAAATACAATTAACACATTCTAACTGACAAATTTGTTTATAAAGTAAAATACAACATGTTCAAGGAAGGAAATTATGATGTAAATCCAAAGTCTGTTTTGATTGAATTGCACATGGTCTTAAAGAGACAGAATGTTTGATTAAATTTAGCCAAAAAGCTTTGTATTAGAGAAAGCAATACTATAGCTTAGCCTTTTCAGGATGAATTCCCCTCTTCCAGGGTATTTTTGGTTGGTTGTAAATTAATAAAACCATAAAAAGTGCTGTTGTTCTCTCAGAAGTAAGGAAGGTCTCTCAAAAATCTTGCAGTCACACTGACTGTACACCTTCACTTGCGGCATATTTATGCTTCCTGTTCCCCGTTTTATCTATGTTAATATAATGGATGTACTGTACCTCATATTTCTTGTAGACTCCTTTTTGGTACTCGCACTGCGTTGCCGGGCCGTTTTGAAAAAAAAAGATTGGGCTCGTAAAATGTACAAGCTAAATCAAATGAAAGTAAAACAATCAATCCCAAAATATTATTGACTGATAAGCAGAATTTGACGTACAGTACTGAAACATATACTGATGCCATATATCGTGTAGCTTTTAATACATTTGTTTCATGAATGAACAGTATGAATTTAGCAGCATGCTGAAGATTCATGAAACTGCTAACAGACCCCAGTGACTAAGTGCAGGAAAGCTGACAGGGTGTGCAAATGCTCAAAGATAACAGCCAGCCCCGCATCCCCTACAAACTGTTTGTGGAGAGTGGTGCTGGTTAACACTTCTATTTGATATGCGGCAGCAAGTCATCTCAAAACCAGGTCAATAAACAGGCTTTCGCAATCACAATGATGTTTTTTAAAAAAATGTAAGCTCTTTTCTCCTTATTTGGAGAGAGAAGTCATATTCGGGTGTCACGCTCATTGCTAATGATTTGGGGGAATGTAGACGTTCGCACCCACCACCCCCCGAAACGTGTGATGTTGGTCACAGCTGCTCTTCAGATCAAAGTTCTCAAGTTGAGTCATGAAGCAGAGGATGCTTTTTGTGTGCAGGCAGACTGTTGTGTACCTGTTTGACCAGTGGGGGTCAGTGTTGAGCGATAAGATATGGACATTCCACCTCCTCCCTGCTACATTGGTTATATGATTTTCCATAGTCGGTGCTGGTGCCGCCCTGATCCTATACCAGATCGTGGGGCCCATCCACACACTGGAACAGTGCCTTAATGGGATGCAGACCGTGGGTCCCATCCACACACTGGAACAGTGCCTTAATGGGATGCAGACCGTGGGGCCCATCCACACACTGGGATAGCAGCCTCCCAGAGATCCTACATTATTACATGTTTCAAATTCTGCCAATGATTAGAATGGGTTACCAGGTCATGCAGTAGATGCAGAGAGCCTTGGAGTGTTGAAGTCCAGGCTTGAGACAGTACTGGATACACTCCTATTTCTAAGTAATTGAGGAACCTACCTCCGCTGAGTGGCCCATTTCCTTCATCAGGATTGCTACACACGTATGCTATACAGATGCCAACCAGAGAAACGTCTCCCATGTCTACACAGTCACACACACAGTGTTTCAGAGGTGTGTGTGTGTGCGAGGCACACACTCTTCTGACTGCCTCAGCGCACACACAAAAATAAAACACCAAAAGGCTTCTGCAGCTGTGTATGCAAAGCTCTCAATGCCACTTAATAGAGACTCTGAAAGCACTTGTTAAATTTCACTACAATCAGATTGACAGTCCTCATATACTTGCTATACCACTGGTATAAAATGACACCAATTTAATTTAAAGACATTAAATTGCAGCTCAAGAGGTTTACAATCCTTCATGGCTTACTGTCAAAAACTGTATATACACAGGACCTAAAAGGTAATTGAGTCTCACATGTACATCGTAAAATGTAAAATGTACTTTGGTTTATACTGTAAAATCTAAGAGACATGAAAAACCTTGGGAACAGTGTGGTTCGTAACTCTGAAAGCTCTGTAACTCTCAAAGTTATGTCAAAATAAAATTTGAAGCCCATGAATCATTTAATTGAAATCTTTACTTGTCCTGTATAACTGTCACTGTATTTCTACATCAGAGTTTTGTTGTTACAAACACTAAAATTAGCGGTAGGGGTTCCTGTTCAGTAAGGCAGGTGCATACTTGAAGTATCCTTGTATACCAGTAACTGATTACAGCAGAAAACATGATGACTTTTGCTCTAAAAATGAAAAGTGGACACACTATAAGTTTAAACGGTAAAAGGTCATTGAGTTTCAGAGTTTCTCAGTGGAACAGTGCTGGTAAAGATAATACGATATGAGATATTTGCGGTTTATTCTTGTAGCTGTCTAGCTTCATTTCCTTTCCTTTTTAATCGTGCCTCACTATTTTGCTAACAGGCTCACAGGCCAGTTGTTTGCAACACAGAATGAATGAATTTGTGCAACCGCTGGTTTTTTAGGTTAAACTAGTAAGTTAGCATTTGCTAGCCTGCTTGAACATTTCGCCAAATACTATTCTTTAAATCTATTTCCAAAAAACATGTTTGTCTGAAAGTACTAAGGCACATCCCATCAACTAACTGTGGTCTTCTTTTGCAATTTCTATCAATGGAAAGTGGGATAGAATTTTGCTTTAATGCTAGCTTTTTTAGCACCCTAATTTTAAATTCATTCGGCATAATTACAATGATACCTCAGCTAAGTGGTGATTAAATATCTGTGATATTTGTAGAATATCTTTGAGAAAATATCATGACAAGACTTCAGAAGCAAATTCACAGACCTTATATGGTTATGAACAGTAAATCAAATGATAACTGAACTGTGCTACGAAAAAAAAACAATATGGAGACTTCCAAGGTCCAGTGCAAACATGATCAGTGGGGATATTAAAAGCTGAAGAGGAAAGAGGTTGCTTTTTTTTTTGTTTTTTTTTTCTGGGAGGTGATGAGGCTCGGCTGTAAAGGGCAGACAGGCAAGCGAGAGGATGCGCTCTCCCATATGCTGAGTCAACTCATGCCCCGCCTGCCCACGCAGACGCAAGCTGACTGCGCAGTGGAACCATCCGGAATCTGCAGGGGGTGCACCCCCGTGGGTTTACCAAAACTAAACGCCACGTCACTCAACACCCCCCCACCCACCCAGACCTCTGTCAATACAAACTGCATATCAACTTCAAATGTTCTTTATATGCTGGTAAAATAAAAAAAATTAAAACTTATTAAAAAATACTTACATGCTTAACATCCCAGAATGGAGGACATACAGTCATGAGTAAGAATTCTGCTCTGAATATGGCAAATATTTCTTGTAAAATGTTTAGAGACCTTCAGGGATTTGACTTGCTTATAAATACTTCATTGTACACCCAGGTGTGTTGAGTAAGACATGCTGGTTTAGCTTATGGGGAATATTATTAGAGAATCCCCCTGGGAGGGGGGTTTTGACTGAAACTATACACCGTGCATTGTGCACCGAGAGTTGAGCAGACATGACTTCCACCCAAACCAGATTCATACTTTCCATTACATTTTCAATTACATTTTAAATGAAGCCATGTATTGACTTTTGTGATTTTTTGGGGGGATACAATTGACACTAGCCTTACTATGGAACCTAACTTGAAGCCCATCACTGTCAAGATAATTTGTGTCTACAAAGGTACTCCATTCAGCCTCCAGTGACTGTTGGAATAATTTCACAAGCAAGAGAGCGGTTACAATTTCTAAATTCACTGATGTTACGAGACTGGAAAATGTCATCACACTCACAAGGAAGGAAAGAAAGAAGAAAAGAAAGAAAGAAAATGTGTATTTTGATGGCCTTGATGGTTATTTTTTAATTAGCTTATCTGATTTGTATAGATTTCTTTGATCAAATGGGATATATGATCTCTTTACTTGATGTTTCCAGAAAATTCCAGGATACAGCTATTTCCTGGGATGTTTGTGGACCGTGGGAACGCTTTTGTGGCGCAGTAGCTGGGAACAGGGTGTGT
This sequence comes from Albula goreensis, assembly GCA_022829145.1. NCBI lineage: Eukaryota > Metazoa > Chordata > Actinopteri > Albuliformes > Albulidae > Albula > Albula goreensis. Next base: position 35,150,131 of record CM040748.1, on the reverse strand, counting down.
AGCCTGAGGACTACAACACAGACTCTATATACGCACAACATAGTTAGCTCCATGCTCTTAACACTTAACTCACTATCTCTTCATCACTCTCTCTATCTACTGTAGAAGCTGAAACATACCAGCTTTATTCATCCTCTGAAATTTCCTAAAGGCGCCTAAATTTAATCACTGTAGCGCTGGAGCATAGAATGCTAGCAACCAAAAGCCTCCTCATTTTAAGTCGAGAGACTGGAACGAACAAATGCACTGAGTATCTGGTTAGTATTAAGACTCTTGGGTCACAGATTAAAATCTTGAGTTTTATTGCTTGCTGTGGCTACACCCTTGAGCAAGATTTTCAACCCAGCTGTATTTAGAAAATATCCCAAGACCGCTTGGAAAAAATGAGAACTACGTAAATTGCACAACAGACAGTTTTGCTTAGGAAATGAGTTATTAAGTCATTACTGAATAACGACTGATGCGATAAATGATTGGGTTTAGTACCAAATACACAAATGAGCCCTACGGATTTCCCATTTATGTTTACCTGTTGAAGTTCTGAGGGAGAAAACCGTAGGAAAAGATATGTACGCGACACAGTATACATACTAGTTTATCACCTGTGTGTCTTGTCTAAAAAGCTTGTCCAATCATTGTCAGATTTACAAAATTAAATGTCTTTAGCTTGAGCTACATTTTCGTACCAACTGTGCCTCTCCTTTTCACTTTTAAATTTACACAATTTTTTTAGCTTCATGTTGTTAGAGCAAAAAAAAAAACTCAATGAAACTGATCATCTGAATGTGTAGTTTCTAGTTTTAACAGGAGCTATATCGGGCTAACAGTAAGCAGTGATACCAATCTGAAGACAATACTGTATTCACACTCATAGAGAAATGCGTCACTGTGACAGAAACGAGCGCCTTGGAGTGCTTTGATTCAAATATCAACAACGAACAAACTTACCACACACAGAACTGTCACCTGAGTCTCACATAGCAAACCAATAGATGTCCGTAAAAAGACAGAAGAAATATCCTAGCATTCAACAGAAAAGAATCTAGTGTTTGGCGATCTCGATTTTGAACTAGAAGATTTTCACATCTTAGGTATGGCTATGTAGCTGTCCTGCTAAGATAGGTACTTAACCTGAATATCTGTGGTTAACATTCTGAAATGTAAGCTTGCATTTCCAACTTTCTATGAAATGAAGATGAACATGACAAATCAGAATTTGTTCACTCATCATGAAGGTTTCATATGCCCATATACAGTCAAGATATTCACTGGTAATTTCATACACAATATACTGACTTCACTCTTCTCACCTTTGAATTACTATGCAGCTCTTAAAATAAAGCTGTCATACTTTAGCCAGCACGATAAAGAACTTTCCATTTATGGCAAGATTTATACATAAATACAGTACACTCGTTCTCCATTCAGCTCATATAAACTATGGTTATACAGGCTTGTCTACACAGCCAGCTCTTGGTTAATAACACTCAAGGTTGCTAACACAGGCAATGTGGGTACCAGTCCCTTACCAGCTCTTAAAATGAAGCTGTTGCACTTTATCCAATATTATAAAGAACTTTCCATTTATATCAAGAGTTATACATAAGTACACTATGATTGTTCTCCATTCAGCACACATATACAGGTAGTCAACACAGCCAGCTCTTGGTTAATAACACTCAAAGCTGCTAAAACAGGCGTTGCGGGGACCCGTGCAGCGGAGACGCGGGAGGGTAACGGGTGCCAGACGCGGCGAAGCTCACCCGCAGGCTGTCGTCTCCTCAGGAACAGACGCAGGACGCCGGACCCCGAGCCAAGAGGCGGCACCTCGCCGCGGAGCTCCGCTTTTTAAAACACACAAACACGGGCTCTGCTCCCACACGCTCCCTCAGCCCCAGGATTCCCACGCAGGCTGCTCCATATCCAAATGAGTCAGAGAGAGAGAGAGCGCGCACACACACACACACACACACGTTTGGGCGAGAGATGGAACGCTCCGTCACAGGCTGTGCTGACTCATTCAGCCACTTCCTCTCTCTCTCTCTCTCTCTCTCTCACACATTCTTCCTCTCTCTCTCTCTCTCTCTCTTTCTCTCTCAAGCGTTCTCATTCCTCCTCTGATGACTGGCCAAGTTCTCAGGGTTCCTGACCGCCACCCCCCCCCACCCCACCCCCGAGGGAGGACTCCTCCCACCAGCCCTCACGTCCAATCAGCCGACTCCCTCCTGCTACCATAGCAACCCACGGCTGTCTCCCATGCAGACCTTTGAACACCCACACCAGGGTCAAGTCATTTTCATTTCAGATAGCCTGCAGGATCCCAGCACATCACTGAAAATATTAAAGACACTAAAAAGTATCTAAAAAGTACTCAACCAATCAGAACAAAGCTCTACTTTCACATTGACTGTGCATTTTAATTAAAAGAATGCTTAGTTGAAAATGCTCTCTTACTGACCATTGTGTTTTCAGCTTATGGTTAAAATATTTCATATCTGTATTTGATCTAGGGATATCACATGTTGTGAAAGCACAATAAGAGCAAGCTAACAGCTGACATCTGGTGGGTGGAAAGGCAATCCAGGGACAATTTGTGAACGTGTTTGTGCTCATTGCAGCAACCCACTATCCTACTCCAGAAAGCACAGACAAGCAAGCCCTGTCCTCTTTGAGAGACTAATGTCAGCTGCTGCTTCTTCATTGAGTGTTTTTGCAGGCAGACCATAGGCCTTAGATAGGGTCACTTTAACGCAATGAGACATCGATGTCTCACACTGGAGACACTGATGCCACTGAAATGCTTCCCAACCCAAACCAGACTGTGAAGCCCATCCACACACTGGAACAGTGCCTAACAGAATGCAGACTGTGGGGCCCATCCACACACTGGAGCAGTGCCTTAACGGGATGCAGACTGTGGGGCCCATCCACACACTGGAACAGTGCCTTAACAGGATGCAGACTGTGGGGCCCATCCACACACTGGAGCAGTGCCTTAACGGGATGCAGACTGTGGGGCCCATCCACACACTGGAACAGTGCCTTAACAGGATGCAGACTGTGGGGCCCATCCACACACTGGAACAGTGCCTTAACAGGATGCAGACTGTGGGGCCCATCCACACACTGGAACAGTGCCTTAACAGGATGCAGACTGTGGGGCCCATCCACACACTGGAACAGTGCCTTAACGGGATGCAGACTGTGGGGCCCATCCACACACTGGAACAGTGCCTTAACAGGATGCAGACTGTGGGGCCCATCCACACACTGGAACAGTGCCTTAACAGGATGCAGACTGTGGGGCCCATCCACACACTGGAACAGTGCCTTAACGGATGCAGATGCAGACTGTGGGGCCCATCCACACACTGGAGCAGTGCCTTAACGGGATGCAGACTGTGGGGCCCATCCACACACTGGAACAGTGCCTTAACGCAGGATGCAGACTGTGGGGCCCATCCACACACTGGAACAGTGCCTTAACGGGATGCAGACTGTGGGGCCCATCCACACACTGGAACAGTGCTTTAACGGGATGCAGACCGTGGGGCCCATCCACACACTGGAACAGTGCTTTAATGGGATGCAGACCGTGGGGCCCATCCACACACTGGAACAGTGCTTTAACGGGATGCAGACCGTGGGGATCCACACAGACCGTGGGGCCCCCATCCCACACTGGAACAGTGCCTTAACAGGATGCAGACCGTGGGGCCCATCCACACACTGGAACAGTGCCTTCACAGGATGCAGACCGTGGGGCCCATCCACACACTGGAACAGTGCCTTAACAGGATGCAGACCGTGGGGCCCATCCACACACTGGAACAGTGCCTTAACAGGATTTGGAAAATGGGTCCCATCCACACACTGGAACAGTGCCTTAACAGGATTTGGAAAATGGGTCCCATCCACACAGTGAAATACTCCTTAACACAATGCAGTCCATTGGGGCCCACCCACACAGTGGACCAATGCGTTACTACAAAGGAGACTGTGGGGGCCATCCACACCCTGGAACATTATCTTAAAGAAGATGAGCCATAGAGAAGCCCAAAAAAAGATTGGTGTACACTTTAAAATCTGAAACACAAACACACACAACACACACACACACACACACACACACACAAAGCATACTTGGTCAGTTTTCTGCATTATAAATCACAGAAACATTAAAGGCTAACTCAAGGCACTGACAGGTTCAGGCTTCAGGCCAGCCGTAAGGACAGTGGTGAGAACTCTCTGGGAAAGTAATTCAGGCCCACAACAGACACTTCCTCCTCTCCAGTTCCCAGACACTTCTATCCAGAGAGAACGGCGGGGGGGAGAGGCTAATAAAAACTAAAATTAGACGCAAGCGGATTTTCAGTGAGACATGGAAAAAGAATGCCGCCTACTACATCCAAGCAGGCGCAAAAGAAATCACAGAAAAAGGAGAGTCAGTAACTTGAGCGTTCAAAGACACATTAGAAAAAATAGACAGTGAAGAGCAGATTTTTGTTTAATCAAATATGCTTAATCTCCTTAAGTTTATATGCAATTCACCGAAAATGAACTTAAGTCTGTTCAAAGGCGTATGCTGTTCTGTTCGAAAACAGAGCGAGCACTTAAAATATCAATGAAAAGAACACACAAGGACATGTTGCCAGCCTCCAATACATAGAAACATACTCAAAGAAAATGTTGAGATATAGAGTCTTGGATTGAATTGCATATGCCCTTACAGACAAGCGGGGGCCTGATTTCTGAAAGCTGTCATTGGTGCAAAAAAACTAAGGGAGCATGTGATTGGTTGAGGTAGTTCATTTGCTCCAATCAAACATCATGCAACTGCAATTACACGTGCAATTTTTTAAAAAATATAATAAAGCCTTTAATACATCTTCCCCAAGGTCTGTTTGATTGAGTCAAAATGATCCTGCTGAATCCAGTGTCTGTCTATTCATTATGCATTTTTATTTTTTTAGATCATCACATTCGACAACATGATATGGTACATGGTAAATTTGTCCTTAGTGTTCAACACATGTTTTCAACAGCGTTTTGCAGGCCAAGGTGCTGAAAAAGATGTGATTACGATCAGCTTTGCACTTGTTTGGCCCTGAGACTTTCGCATAGTGTTGCATCATGTTCAGCAGTGCAAGTTCGGTCTGCAAACTTCCTCCTAAAGCAGTAAAGAGAAAGGATATAAAACAGAAGATCAAACGTAAGAACATCGAAAGATCGCACGCAAACTCAAGACGAAGATAAAAGAGGAGGTTTAAGAAAAAGATGGTTGACTATCTTCAGGTCAAAACACAAAACACAACATGCCTTACGATCAGCGCGGCACATTGATTCCATCTGTTTTCAAGGGTTGAGAGATATACATGTCTCCATTTGAGTAATCGATGCTTTTATCGAGCACGTCATCTCCCACTCATGTAGAAAATGACTGTGTGATACCAAAGTTACGAGAAAACCACGGCAAACAAATCAAACATGTGACTTTTCATAAGCGGATTCAAAGGACGTTGATCTTTCATGACAGTGGGGATTGGTTTCATAGAAGCGCCAAAGCAGTTTCACCAAGAGCACCGTGAGTCATAAAAATATGATTATAACGCTTTGGAACCTTGACAATGCTTTACCATAGAGTTTTGTGAAAATTTTACAGCTGTGAACCTTAAATGAAATGTGACTAACTATTGGGTACTGGAGACATTTATAAAATGTTGATAGGGTAATTTTGGCGCCGCGAACGAGGGTAAACAGAATTGATCTTATGAGACAAATTTAGTTGTTAATAATAGTTACGGTTTGCATTTATACACATTTTTCTCAAAGTGAAAGTGTTGCTCAAACTTTGAAGGGGTTAATCTATCCTTAACTAGCACTAAAGTGTAGCATCCGTTTGGGCCGATGCACGGCGGCCATTTTGGGGTCAGGACGCTCACCACACAACACCTGTGCTGGTAAGGGAGAGAACTATGAAGCTGTGAAATCGAGAGATGATCGCACAGCAGACGGAAGCATCCAGGATGGGAATCGGGCCAGGACACACAGAATTCCCCGACTCAAGGTGGAAAAAAACGATAGGAAATTGTCTACAGTGAGTCAGGACCACGGTTTACTGTGTCACTTCAATACTGTAGCCTACGTATGAGCTGTGTTCTTTAGTAATGTCTCCATCGAGCCTGCGGATTTGTCTAGTTGTCTTCTCTGTCTGGTTATGACTGTTTTGACTACACAGCACCAACAGCTGTGTTAACAGATGTGTCTCCATTCAGATCTAAAACGCTCAAGAAAATTACACGATAACACTCCGCCAGTCTACTCGATTACTCATGTGCCGTTACAATCACGCGACACATCTATGTAACACGTAACAATCACATTTATTAAAGTGTAGCTTTACTGAGTTCTTGCTCTGGTGGTCATTTCTCAGCCATGTCGAATACTGTTGCTGCAAGTGACTTCGGTTCAACGTTATCAGCTAAATGCTAAATTGTAACTTGAGATCGTACATCACAAGAAAAAACTTGCATTGGTTTTGCTTCAAAACAAAATATGCAGCTTACTGCAGGTCATTTTGATTCACATGTTGAGTATTTTCCCCAAAGGCGAGTTGTTTGCAACATCTGTATTTCAGACCACTGCTTTGAAAAAAAATATGGCAAAGCAGTTTTCATATTAAAATATGCTTGTTCCCTGAGAAGCAGATGAGACTATTTAAATTCTAACATGTTTTGAAAATGCTCTCTGGAGAATGTTCTGAGCCGTGAGCCCAGAACAAAAGTGCACGATGAACATAAGGGAACAAGATGTCTAAATTCTTCAAGCTTCCCTCAGATATTTACAGTAATTAGAAGAAACTTCAACTTCTGAAGACTAATTTCAGAGTTAACGACTGGTGCGAGAGTAAACTAACAAACATGTGACTAGTACGAGTCTGATCACAGGTTGTGGTTTTTGCACTCTGTTTTACTGCCACCAGGGACGGCTCCTTTACTCTGATAGGTCACAGAGTATGGTTCCTTTATTCCGATTGGTCTGATAAGGTGGTACCCTTTACTCTGATTGGTCTGGCAAGCTACATATAAATCTGGATCTTTCGACACTTTGCTATGAGACCCCAGCACTTCAATTTGTGTATTCGCCCAGAAACAGTCGTTTTCTGTTGAAGGTGTTTGCGACTAAAGACATTATACATAATCACGGACCTTGGGGTTATTTAGGAACCTCAAATAGCCCTTTGAGGCCAATAAATGTTGCAGACTTCAAGCCAAGTGTTTCCCAAGAGCCTTTTCAACAATGCATGTGGATGTAAGGCATAGTTATAAAAACACGGCCTGTCATTGGTTGTCCCTTTGGGAGTGTCTTGGGCCTGATGTCAGCCCTTTTTAATCTGATTGGCCCTCTACTCCATTGCAATTGTCACCCGTCTTTGAAAGAAACTCCTCTGTGTCGGTCAGGATGAACCCCTGGACTTCTACAGATGTGCAAATGTAATGCACAAACAGAACCGAACCAAACCAGTCCAATCCAAGCAAACTGTTATGACCTAAACAAAGTGTGGAAAACCGCATGCTGTTTGAAAATATTCGAAGGACACATATAGCAAGCTTATTTCAACACAATTAACAAATATGCCACCATATCCATATTCGATCCATACACAAAAATAACAAGTCTAATTATGTAGCGGGATTACCTGTGCTGTTTGTTTTTCTAAAGGTGAAATCATTAAGCCATTACTGAGGGAAAAGGAAGGGGGTGTACACCCCACATGAAGAGCTCAATATAAACAAGCGGAAATAAACGGGTAAAATATTCCCTCTGTTAGTGGAATCAAATGATTTATAAACAGGCGAGGAAAGACCAGGCCACAATGTACCCTTCCCCTCCCCCCACCTCCCCCACAATCTGACCTATTCAAAACAAAACCAAAAAAAAAAAAAAAAAAAGGCACTACCGCTGCCTCTCAGAGTCAAAGAAAGACATGAGCGGAGTGTTTTACGTGGTGTGACCCAAAGCACGTTTCATAGCTCTGATGTGAACGCGCAGTCGGCTTCTATAGATGATTCTTCCACACCTGCCGGAGCTCTACTGTACTTCTGAAATCGGAGCTCTGCCATCTTCTTCTGACTAACTGTCAAGTCAAACAGAAATTATTCTGCGAATAAGAAAAAAAACTAGCTGGAGACTTCGCAAGCTCAAGTCATGGAGATTCAAAATGGATTTCTACCATACAGCCATCGATTACAAAGTCTGCCAAACATAACGATAGGATGCCATGTTGAGACTGGACCTCTTACAGAACTACATTAGAAAAGATGATTTTTTTTTAGATGTTTACAGTCACCAAAGACAACTGAGTACTCAGAAGGCCAAAGGCTTTTCTAATTAGGAATACTCGTTAGGAAGTAGGAATTCAGTAGAGTTTAAGCCATCTTGTCAGTTTATTAATTTCATAACTAATTCAAAATTATTTGCACACTGACCATACTGATTAATATTTCCAGCAATCAATGTTAACGACAGTTGATTTTGAATCGAATGCTGAAAAGCTGAGGGAATTAAAGTATGTACCCCAGCTGGCTAGTTAATAAGAGATCGAGCCTCAGGAATTTCACCTTTCAGTTCATTTTCAACAGAAAACCATTAAAATGGGTGAGAAGAGTCAACAGGCATAACCAAACAGACCCTGGAACACAGATGTGCCTCAGTGTTAATGATGCAAATACTATCCCAGACTCCACAGGGTGATGTATTACAAAAAAAGGCAGGCCTGTTTGTCTGTAATAATGGCTAGCAAGGCTAAAAGAGGACAACTCAGTGACTGATTATTGGGAATAGAGTGTTGATTATTGGGGGATAGGTTCAGTGGCCAAGACCATATATCTGGTGTGCTATAGAATCTTTGCTCTCACTTACAGGACAAAGGACACCAAGATGGTTTAACTACAAACCTGAAGGGTCAATATTTAATTTAAATATTTATATATGTATTTCATATGCAATTCTTCCCCTTTTTCCAGCAACAAAGTGACTTGTGCTTCCACCATTTTAATTTCAGTCAGTGATGGGCAAAAGTAAAATGGTGGAGGCACATCTGTGTGCACAGGGCTGTGTTGTTTTTCAGGTGACACTAAGGTATCACCCATCCAAAAAAGACATGAAACACCCTTATTACTTCTGAAATACTTTCATAAAATGTATGTTGGAATATGCAGGGTGGTCATGTGACAGTGTCTTCAGCGCTAGCTCTAGTCTTTGGTAAAAAAGAAAAAAATCAAGGTTTTGACAGTGACATGACAGGATGCAGAAGTGTCTTCTCACTGGCCCGTAAAAACACCAGTGAAGGAACACAGCTGAAGGCCGGATGACACACAACGAGACGACATCAAAGCCGTGTACAAAACTTTCCAGAAAGCTCTCCGGTAAGTGCAACTACTGAAATGAAACTCTGTGTGTTATGTTTTGATTAAAGGCTTATGAATATCATGCGTGTTGTGATTTGTGTTCTGTCTCTGTATTCTTGCTCAGGAAGCCAACTTAACATTGCGTTATTGTGAACATCTAAAGTGGGTTTAACACTGTCTTATGATGCATTCATTCAGTGTCTTGTAATTCAGAGATTAAAAAACTTACACAACTTGAATATGTTTGAACCAGTCCCTGGCCACAGATCTGCTTCTTCACAGGTGTGGCGAAGTCTTTCCAAGGGCTGGCCTCACCTCGTGATCTGGTGTTTCTTCATTACACGGTAGAGATATCAATTTTCTACCCCCATTTTTCTACCCTACAATATGAAGTCATCTCAAAGTATTACTCCAGCCAAACTTACTTCTTGATTTCACATGAAAAAAATAATCACAAAATGGAAGCATAGTCATGACACATGAGTTCACGAAACATTCTTCATTTGATCGCTGACTTAGCAAACAGTATTTAAAAAAAAAACGAACACGTCAATGTTGCCTGACCATGTGATCCCTCAAGTATGAATAATGTGTGAATGAGAGTCCATCTTTCTTATTGATGTGAACTTCTGTTAAAATGAAAGAAAAAACTACACTGTGAGAATAACTGCTTTCGACCTGCATATAGGAGTTGCCTGTACATTGCTTTACCAGAGACAAAAGAAGGAAACAGTCGGTGCAGTTGAAGGCTACATTCCTGAAATGTGTGCTCTGTAAACCATAATGACCTCACGTTTCTTGTTGCACGTCTTTGTGTATTCTTATCTTTGTCAGTGCATCACACAGAGGGTTAAAAGGTTAAAACAGCGGAGAGAAAGTGCGTTTTCCATGAAGGTGAGTTGGTGTTTTAATCGAATCTGTCCATCAGGGCTTTGATGTGTTTATCTGAAAGGGCATGACCAGCGTTTCTATCCTGTTGCCACATCTTTCGCCATGTCTCTTTCTCTGAAAGCTTCCAGTTTGGCCAAAGCCAGAGCTTATCGCCGAGGTCCCTTTTAGCAGCTCGGAGTGGGTGAGCAACGGGGGGTCTGTTTAGACCAGTCACAGATAAGACTCCAGGAGGCCCGGGCCGACTATTCTCCCTGAGTCACAGGAAGAGAGGAGGTGAGTCAGGCCCAGGCAAAGAATGGCCGGCCTTTGTATCTGAGACAAAACAACCCCTGCCACCCCACCCCCTCCTCGGAAAGGAACAGACGAGGCTTTGAGACGGCTAATTAATGTCCCGTGTAGGCCGACAGGCAGAGAGCTCACTCAATCTTCCAATTTCCTTTTCTTTGTTTGCGAAGGGAAACCCCCATCCAGGGTGACTCAGTGTTCACGTGTGGGCCAAAAAGGGTTCTCCACAGATCAGCCCAACCCAAGCGGAGGGTATAAGAACCTGGGGACGTCTGGAAGAGAAGCTGTCTGGAGCTTCTCCGTCTGGAGCTCCTCCATCTTGAGCTTCTCCATCCAACCTGGGCAGGACATGACCATCAACACTTTTTACCTCTTCTCAGGGATGGTTTGTGGTCTACCGTCTAAGGTACTTGACTGGGACCCTGAGGGTTCAAGGTGGTTCAAACCACAATAAGATCTATGCGAGTTTTTTGGGCCCTTACCTTGCATTGCTCCCCCAGCTTAGTCTAATCAACTGAAAGTTGCTTCGGATGAAAGCATCAACTAAATAACTGTAATGTAAAGAGTTACAAATATGGCGGCATCACCAAATGTGTCTTTCACACCAAATTAGATTAGCGCCATTAAGCCAGCAAATTGCCCCTTGTGTGCATGCCATGCTACCAAGGGTGCAACCATGGTATTGACATTGGGGTGGTCCAAATGAGAGCCCTCCCCAAATTTTTTAAAAGTGCATTTCCCACAATTCTATGATATTTTCTGTATATATGCACAATTAAAGCATAATTTTGAGGACTACATTCACAATTTGAATTCAAATTTAAAGGAACAGTCTGTGATTTCTCTTAAATAGTGGCTGCCCCTCCATTTCGTTTTGGTTTAGTCAGTTGCTTACTGTTTACTAACTTTATTCACACTTAATTAAAATGATCCCTTTCCCAGTAGTAGCATTTAGGACAGCTTTCAATGGGGCAAAATTACACACCGAAGCATGTCGATATAAATATAGTGATTAGAACAACAACTAATGTCGAAATCACAGATTATCCCTTTAACAAAATGGACTTTTAAGTAAATCCAACTTAATTTGTATTTTGTTGAGTTGTCTCAAAATAAAAGTCTGTGCATTTAAGCTGAAAAGTCTGATGCTTAGCTAGCTATATAGTAAGTGTATAAAGAACAGTATAGATACAATGTACAGTAGTAACAGTTACCAGAAACGTTAGCGGCCACTACTGGTTCGAAAAGAGCCTGCTGATGCATGAACCAAAGACATGGCTGATTTCATCATCCTCAGATGACATAAACAGCATTTAATTGGGGTTCCGTCCACAGTGTGGAAAGAAATGAGGGCTAGTCATCACGTGAATCGCGCCACTGTGGTGGAGCTCAGGGTGGGAAAAACGATGGAATTCATGCAAAAACAGCATCATTTTCTACAGAATCTGGTATGGAAGCGATGATACGATGGCTAAACTTCCAGTCATAAGAATTCCGTCATCATGACTGCTAGAGCAGTGAGGAGCTTTTAAGGAAATGACACAACCAGCCACAGAGCAAAACACCGCCCCCACACCAGCCTGGGAAACCTATGAAAAATGAACCACATACCAACAATGCAGGGAATCACATTCATAATCAGACTATTTTCATAAAAGCAGGACATATTTAACATATTGTCGTATATTTGGGGGGGACACACATTGGTATGTTCTCAGTATTGGGGGGGACAAGACCCCCCAAAAGAATTCATTGTTGCGCCCTTGCATGCCACAGTGCAAAACTCCAGCATCCAATCAGAATGATATACGGTATTTCCTGTTACACTGGGCAGATCCGTTATTGTGGGATTGAGGTAGTAGCATCATTCGGTTTTGGCCTTAATCGAGAGGGCTGGTTACTTTGGCCAATCAGAGGCCTAAAACAGGGAGATGTCTGTCTAGGTATGGGTCATTAGCAGGGTGGTTTACAAAAGCCTCGAGCCGGTGAGGGTCAAAATGGACCCCTGTTCTCATGCCGAAACCTGTTAGATCACCCACATTCACCAACCGTTCTCGGTCTCCCACACCCACGAAATACCATGATCTTATATCCTGTCTGAGCAATCGCATACTATGACACTGTGATCCCTGTACGTTACTATGAAAACCGTCTGCTGTCTGCCCAGGTCTATAGGTCTAACAAATCTATCCTGTCTCTACTATAATAAAGAGCTACCTGACATATTCATTGATCTTTACATTCCAAACAATGACAGTTTTTGGTGTCACAGCCTTCTAATGTAAGATGCTAAGAGGCTGGCTTCTGGGTTCTAAGATGCTTGATCAGAGGGCAGACATGAGCCCTGTGACTGGGGGTTTGAGTCCCAGCTGCTCCATTAGCAGCTATAAGGCACAGTAATACACCCTTTCGGGCGTGTACGCGGACAGCTGCGGACACCATGGACGCATAGCTGTTGCTATTATACAACTCTCTTTAGTCCGCTTGGAGTCCGCTTCTACACATGCGGAGTAGACCTGCGTCAACAGGAGGAACTCCAGTCCAGTCTGTGGCGGTAACGCACTTCAGCTGGCTTTCAAGCCACTAATAAACACCAAAGACACCTCCACGAATTGTTACACATACGATTGTCTTTATATCATTTTAAGGACGAGTTGTAAAGACAAGGGTAACAACGGAGCTCTTCAAACAGCCTCTCTTCAAATCCGGCGTCCATTTTGGTTACCCAACACATGCGCACTTGGTGCTCTTGTAGCGTAGGACACAAAAAATTGGAGGGTACGCAGACATCCACACAGAGCCTCGCGTACACCCTCTGATGACGAAATTTATGCCACACGGACCCTCGCATACTCGCAGTCATGGAACGTATAACACCGGCTATAGCCTGAGGTCCACAGTGGGGGTTCACAATTGGCTTAGACTCCCCTGGGTAACAATAAGGGGTAAGCCGGGTTATGTTCATTAGTCTCATTGCTCTCTAGCGGCCACTCCTGGTTGGAAAGGGGCTTGCTGATGCATGAACCAAAGACGTGGCTGATTTCATCATCCTCAGATGACATAAACAGCATTTAATTGGGGTTCCGTCCACAGTGTGGAAAGAAATGAGGGCTAGTCATCACGTGAATCGCGCCACTGTGGTGGAGCTCAGGGTGGGAAAAACGATGGAATTCATGCAAAAACGGCATCATTTTCTACAGAATCTGGTATGGAAGCGATGATACGATGGCTAAACTTCCAGTCATAAGAATTCCGTCATCATGACTGCTAGAGCAGTGAGGAGCTTTTCAGGAAATGACACAACCGGCCACAGAGTAAAACACCGCCCCCACACCAGCCTGGGAAACCTATGAAATGTGAACCACATACCAACAACACAGGGAATCACATTCATAATCAGACTGTTTTCACTTGCATTATCAGATATTTTTGCATGGGGGTGGGCGATTCAAGAAGGCAATAAAATAGATTCTTCAAATAGAGCACATCCAAGGAAGTCTAAAATCTCTGCACTAACCAGATACACCTGGGTTTTTTTGGTGGGAAGGTAGGGGACGTGGGAAATCTAAACTGTTCCCAAAGTCTTTGGGGAGGGGGGCGGGTTAGTGTGTCACACGCGCACAAACAGGCACCTGGAAACAAAGTCAGAAAAACAACCAGCAGAACAGCCCCGCCCACACCTTTGTGTCACCCTTTATGACATCACAAGAGTTCCCCTGCTCCTCTGACAATGCAAATCAGCCACAGATACTGTAGGCTCACCAGATATTTAGCCGCACCATCTTAATACTGAAAGTTTGACTCATTCATATGTAGCATGTGGTCACGTGGCCTAATGGATAAGGCGTCTGACTTCGGATCAGAAGATTGAGGGTTCCAGTCCCTTCGTGGTCATGATTGCTGGCTTCAAACATGATTTGATTCTTATCTGTTCCCCTTTCCACAAGTTGGTGATTACTCAAAACTGGTGGTTCTCAAATGTCAGCATTATAAAGTGAGCCATAGCCTAGTGTCTTAGGTATTTGACCAGCAGAAACAATCTTAGTTATTCAAGCCTGAGTACAGCTTTTAGGCCCCTAAAAGCCCCCAACCCCACATTACCCCAGGAGGGATTAGCCCCAGGCTAGTCCAGACAAGTTATTTTGAAAAAAATCAAATCAGCTAAATACCTGTAATGTAGAACAACCCACAACATGCATTTTTCACACACTATCCATTTATACAGCTGAATATGAACCGAAGCAGTACAGGGAAAGTCCTTCTCTCAAGGGTACAAAGGCAGCGTTCTGTGTAGGTGTTGAAACTTGCCACCTCGGGGTTGCAGGCTCAAATCCCTCCTTAGCCACTGTACTACCCTGCCACCCGGCCTCCTACTGACAGAAACAGGTGTGACTTAGCACAAAGTTAAAGCAGTGGATGTTTCGCCAAGTACTGTAGTACAGTGCTGGAAGAGTCCTGTTCCCCACTCAAACCTCCAGGGGAACAGAAGCAGAGAGGCCAGGAAGAAGAACAGGAGCTGATAGTTTGAGTTGTCTGAAGAATCTGGTGTTGAGCACCACTGAAGCAAAACTTTACAGGGCTGGTGCTAAAACAAACAAAAAGGACCCCTTCTTCTGAGTGACCAAAGATAACCATGAAATACTCAAGTCTAACAAGTCTTTCACGAACCAACCAAACCAACAAACTAAAGAGGGCATCGAGAGGGCAACAGAGCAAGTGTTCATCACATTTTAACCCCACCCCCATCTCCCTTTATGACATCATAATACCATGGGTCCCATTCCCTACACACTCATGGGTGAACAGCACCCCAAGTGGCCAGACCTATGTAGTGCAGGCAATGCAAAGTATAGAAAAAAATAAAATGTCAGGGATGCACATTCAAATTCCTGCTATCAAATGAATATGTGTATATCATGTGAATAAATATATCCCAATGAGTTTTCCCAATAAACAAGCTGACATACAGTATATCCTTTTCTCTGTGCTGACACTGTGTGTATTTTTAAGGTAACAGACTAGAATTTGCACTACTGATACTTTTCTGGCATTTTACATGATAATTACATTCTAAGTAGCTTGCCAAGCTCTAAATTTGTCACTGTATTACTCCAATTAATCAAAGAGCTAACAGTCTGTAAGTATAATGAACAACACAGGGCTTCAAGCCCTGCTCATAAATTGTTTAATCAAATATTAATAATGCAATAAACACTAAAAGGTACCTGCCAAAATCATCAAAGCACTTTCACATGTCAAGCTCTCCTACATAATTAATAGGGTACAACAAGGACAGAACAGAATTTTTCCACTATTATTTCTCTTGGAAACTTGTGAGCTTATAATAAAATACTGCATGAGAGAAAAAAATACAATTAATTGTGTAGCAGGAAGTAATAGTACAGGATTAAAGCACTGTATAAGAATCCATTGTACAACAGATAAGAGTTTCAAATAAATCCAGAATGCTTAAAGTTACTCCAGGACAAACACTTACTGACGAGGGAAGCTTAAAGACAATGTCATCTTGATTCCACTAGGTGGCGTCAAAGCATTATGTTTGTAGTCGCTGAGCCTGGGCACACTCTTACAGCTACTTCATTGTCTGGAAATAGAGACACAGTCTCTTAATTAACACACGCAAGTAAAACTGCTTCATGCATACAGCCCAATAGCTTTGTTCAATTAAAACTTTGTTTTGTTCTTCGGTTGTTATTGGAAAGATAACATTTAAAAAATGTTCCTACTTGTTTCTCATAAACATATTTAAGACATATAAAAAGTATTTTCATCATTAAAAACTAAATTGTTTGCAACAAATAAAATGTGAATATTTAACCAGTGTATTATACTCATATCTTTTTTTGTAAATATAATTTTTGTTCAATTATAATTGTGTTTTAGCATGTACTGCAATCATGCCCCTGAAACAGACTACATGCGATGCAGCTACATCACCAGCAGAGGGCGCTTTCGTCACATATCACTCCACAAAATGCTTCACTTCCCACTTTGAGTAGCTGGTCTCCACGAACTCTACAGTATTCATATGTGCTTCAAAAGTTGCCCTGTTCTTCAACAAGGTAGTACCAACTAATAACTCAGCTGTATGTTGCAGTACTGATAGTGATGAGAGTGCATGGTATTGTGTAACGACTCAAATTCATAGGATGATTACATGGTTAACCGTATTTTTATTATCATCAAATGGTTAACAGTAGTGATAGGAAAACAAGGTATTGTCACAACAGAAACGGATTGAGCAACATATCGCATCAATTACTGAATTGTCTGAACCAACAGAAATGCTTTCCTTTTCTCGATAATAAATAACGATTGGTTCAAATCAGTAAGTTACTGGTAGAATTGTTAGCTCGACCCATTTTTTAGTTTTGATTTCTAATTTAGCCCTTATAAGTTAGCACCCATATTCATAGAAACTTGCCGATGGATTTTTCTTGTCATTTTGAAATACGTCAGTGTTGTTCCTTCCTGTGATAATCTATATCATGATTTTGGAAATAGCTCATTAAATGCAGTAACTCATATTAATACATACTGCACTACCATTTTCATCCCATCCACCATATGCGGTCCTTAATCTACTGGACATAAAATCGTATGTTCATCTAACTTTGTGCGTATGCGTGAATGTGTTTAATACCATTTTGCAGCCCTATTCGAGTGCAGGTTGGTCTGGATGAGTTAAAGGGAAGCTGTGTTGAATTTGAATGCCACGTATTTACATGATATTGTGCACAGTCAAAGTATTCATGTTTTAGAGAGGAGTTGGGCTTGTTTGAGTATGATTTAGTTTTGGCTCGGTCGCCTGGGTGGTGTACCACGAGGCGCCTTCAGTGGTTATCCGTCTAGCTTTGGTAAATATTATGACGACAAACAGGCCTTTCTGTCCAGCAAACTAGCTCTAAATCAATTTTACGTGTTCAAAATGCACAACAACAGTTCAGTACTATCTGTGAACTAAGTCAGTTATATATTGCTTAAATATTTATCCAGATATCTTATTGAGCCAGCCTTTGGTATACCTGGCAGTCGATTCATCGGTGAATAAATGAAACCTGTTGAACAACTGTGGTGAGCTGTAAAGAAAATACAGAACAAAAATCCATAAAAACACACCTAGTACCTCTGTGGATAACTTACGGTTAAAACCCTCCCCAGCCTGGCATTTCCATAATTACAGCTGAGGGAGACGACGAGCGAAACGTGTGCAATGAAACTCCGAGCTCCATCTTGGCGCATAAATTCGATGCTCTGTTTATTGATCTAGAGGAAATATAGAACTGTAGAAATCATTGTCTGCGAGAGACAAAATAACTATAATGTACACTTGCAGTCCAAGAAATGGCACAAAACATAGTCTACTTGATCATGGCAGTATCGGGGTACAGTGATGCCATTTTAAATTGCATTTTTAGGCCGCTATAGACAGACACGTTTAGACTAGCTGCAATGTAAGGCCATTCTCTCATATAAAAGACATGTGGAAAGCACCTTTCTTTCTGTATCTATTGAATTAGCCGCTCCATCGCGCCCAACAAACCACATGAATGAATGTGAGAATGGGAAATCCCAAACAAGTCGGTAAGAGGTAAAGAACAAAAATGTGTGAGTCTTATTTAAAGGTATGTGCCTCTATATGCCTGTATGAAAACCGTCAAATCATAATGATTTATAATTCCGTAAAGCTCTGTGTAACTGCCCCGTTTAAACTATACAGGCTACCAGCGCGAACGAATAACTGACAATTCACCAGTATGTTGAGAAATATTAATCTGTAGATATGTTGATGGAATAACGCAAGGCGCGGTTTTCTCTTAGTCATAAAATTTGTCGCGGTTATAATGCGTTTGGATACAACTGTTTTGGTACATGTCTATGGAGGGGTATGGTTTTATTTCACTAACTCGTTCTTGCGGTTCTGGTCATGCACCCCCAGGGAAGGTTAATCAAAAAAAGAGGCGCATTTGTGGCACACCCATTTCTGCATGCTTCGGTGATGCACCACGTAAAATGGTGTGACATTGTGCAGCACTCTGAAACAATTACAGTTCTTCTCCTCAATCTTCATTGAGGTATCAAAATAATAGAGTTTGGGTTAGTTATGGTGAGATTGCAACCACACGTCCTCCTGAAGACTGATATGAATCAAAGAGGCCACAATCAGCACATACATTCTAACTTCGTGTCGTGGACTGTGTACCGTGGAAATTCTGCGAAAGTGGTTACGGGCTTTCGCTAACTCATATAGCAATCGACGTCTAAAAACTTACATGCCATACTGCAAAAGCGCGATAAAGTTAGACTACTTTACAATACGCGTTTCCTTCTTACAACAGAGCTAGAGAAGTGTGACACGGCACTTACCTTTTAAAATTGTCTTGGTTAAAATCAGCAGTCGAAGTTTATCTGTTTTTTTTTTCACTCTGGATACCCCAGCTAGGAATAATCTCATTAAACAGAGAGTGGTGCATGATACGATAAACTACCGTCTGATTAGAGTGCACATTTCTCGTTTATTCTGTTCACTCAGTTACACTGGCGGTCCCACCAGTTACTGACAGCTAATTTGACTGACTTTGCCCCAGGCGAGGCGGTCACACCCACCTGAGACTGAGCGAATGACTGTCACATTCATGAATGAGATGTTCATTCAAAAAGTTATGTTTCCCACGTTTCCCTTGGGCCATTTTTAAAACAAGGTATAATGATTCGATTGCCTGCAGGGTCAGTACTACCCGCTATTTTTTAATCTAAACGCTCCCTGCCCAGTCCTCTTTAGCATTGATGTGCAGCTACTTCATGTTTAAATAATGCGGCGGTTTCACATCCCTGGGCGTAAAATCGATGCCGTGAAAATAACGCTTACCACAAAGTGCCGGAGCAGGAAGCGCCTGCGTGTGATGATAATGAATGTAAAAGTGGAGGGCGCTGAGAAGTGCATGTGTGTCTACTTTTTTTACATAATAAAATTAATTTACATGAAAATTTTAATCTTTGTCGTGTTTGTTCGCTATAGTCTGTTAATATTTTTGGGTGTGGATCGACCTCTGATGGGAGCTGTTTTGTAACTATTGCTAGGTGTGGCACTGACATTCTATCTTTGAACATCTACATCTGAGTAAATATTCAGCAAATATCTAATTGTATAAATTGATAGTGTGCAAAAATTTAAGCTGTGTAAGTCTCTCGGGATTAGTGCCTCTCCTGAAAGCCTTAAAGTGAATACAAGGTGGCTCTATTCCAATGATGCACTGAACTAAAGCACTATGAATCTTCTCCCACGTCATAATAATTGGCTGCACTGCCCCCTGGTGGTGGGATAATCTTCCCTCGGTTGGCAGGATATTAGAATCACTGGCTGTATTTTGGTACAAACTGAAGAGTCACATGTTCAGACTCCATTTTGGGTCTGCCACCATTCCCACCCCCTTGAAAATTTTAGAAGTACAGCATTTTGGGGTCAGTGTTAAATTGCATCTACACTGCATTTGGGGCACAAGAAAATGAGACAAGATTATTTCATGAGAAGAGCAACATTAGTGTAGAAGTTTATCTAGCATTGTGCTGTAGCAGCAAAAATGCCAATGGGATGTTGGGCAAACCAGCAAAAAGTATTGAAGATGAATGAAAGAAGGTCATGCTAAAGCTATACAGTGCCTTTGTGAGACCAAAAAGGGCAGTACCAAAAGGGCAACCAAATTGGCTTTGAGAAAAACGTTTAGATAATCAATCCAGGGCAAAAGGAGGCTAAGATGGGAGAGGGGTAAACTCATAAAATGGGTTCAACAAGGTAAACAACAAAAGATTTTTCAGGTGGCATTTTATCAGCAGGCATAGATGCTTCCAGTGACAGCTGCAAATTAATTAATGGTAAAATCCATGCTGATATCAGGATATCTTTTATAACAGAGAACTGCCAACGATTGGAACATCTTTAACAGGCTGTGCAGTAGAAGTGGAGACCCTTGCGGTGTTCCATGTCTAGGCTTGACCCAGTGCTGGATACTTTATGAAGGGCATTCACACTGTTATTATATATCCTTATTATGGGCTGTAGGATGGCATGTTGTGAAGTACATGATATTCCTAGACTGGATCATGGTCTCATACCCAGTCACTCCGGATAATATCAAACACATCGCCTTTTTAGACATTCGTCAAATGCCCTTACACAGAATAGCTCACAGTTCACATTATCCTTTTCTGCTTCTGGACTGAAGCAACTTCAGTCAAGTACCTTGTTCAAGGTTGCAATAGCAGTGCATTATCAGGGATCCAGATCTAGCTTGACTTTTTAAACTCATTCATTTGCCCTCCCCCCTGTACCTTCGTTCCTACTCCGCCGTTCCTGCCTCTGCCGGATACATTTCCCCAAGTCCTTTTTGTCAACAAATCCAACTCAAAAGACCTTCAGGAGATTCTTCACGGTTCTGATTTCTCTGATCGTGCCAACCAGCTTCCCTGTTGCCATCTTTCGATTTGGAGGAATAGGCAGAAGTTGCACTGTGCCATTTTTGGATAAGTGGGACAGACCTGGGCCGACAGAGAATGTTTGCATGTGGTGGCACCATTAATTTAACACCACATAGAGACATATCAGGTCTGTCTATCACCGCTCACCACATTAATATGTGCACCACACATAGTATTTCTTCTTTTGAACCACTAGAACAACTATGTCAGTGCCCTACATCCCTAAAACTTGAGAAACATTTTTGTACGACAGCTTTCAAATGACTGCAATCTAAAGTGTGAAAGCAGCCTGTAGTATTTTAGATGAATGGTGTTCAGCTCGTTGAGAACACTGCACGTTGAGTGACAGGCATGCCTGTTTAAGGAAGAGGAAATGTAGAAGTAAAAGTATCGTTGTTCTCTTTTGACAGCGTGTGACGCAGGCGCGGGTGACGCTAGCACACCGAAAGGCATGAATTTCACACCAGGATACAGGAGACATGTGGGTGACATGTCATGTAAATATCCATGAAGGGCAAAAATTTTGCTATCACTACATTCACTTACCACACATGTACAGTCAATCAATTTCCAATATAACCCCAGCATCCTGTAGTTTGAAAATGGTGCTTCTGCGAGTCACAGTGTGTCAAGTTGGAAAACTGACATGTCAGTGAAAGTGTTACAGCTGTACCGGTCCACTTTTTGTCTTCCTCCTACATGTTCCTCCTTAACGTTCACTTCCTCCTGCGTTCTTGCATATGTCATAGATGCGACGTAGCTTTCCTGTCCATTAAGTCAATGAGGAAAAAAAGACAGAATTAATTTTCCAGGTAGTTCCTCAAATTCTTACGTCACCACCTGCAGTTCCGTTTACGATCTCTTGTGTGAATGAAATAATGATGTTTTGCTGGTGGATTTGAAATACTTACATCCTTTGACCCCTACTGGCTACTAGAAATAAGAAACATCTGTTTTCACCTATATTCAGAACAAACCGTCGTGTGAGTGAAGACAGACATAGCATTTATTTTGGAACAAGTTGAAATACAGATAACCTAAATCATCCGTAATAAGCGTCACAGCGTACATTTAAAGTATGTCTGTCACACCCAGTTGGGATACGTGAGCTGTGTTGTCAGTAAAACAACACTCGATAATTATAGAGCCTGCCAGAGCAGACGTATAGCGTCTCCGATTCTTTTTATTGCTGGTCTGTCAGGTTCTGAGTAGTATGTCGTAGGCCTTCTTCGAAAACCGATCGATATATATTTTAAGGTCTGTTTTACGTAACTCGAAAGCGTCGTGCTTCGTCAGGAAAGCTGGGCGTTGGGACAGATTTCTTCTTCCGAATTGCACGTCCGGCTTGGAGTAATTACCCTGGAATGTGTTTACAGGGGCGGAAGAATTTGGAAGTGGATTCCAAGCGTTCCATTTCATCAGAAATGTGCTCACATTCGGTCTTGTGTCAAAAACAAAAAAGAAAGTGCTCTAATGTGACTTCAAAACATGACTTCATCTGTGACCTGCGCTGAACAAATGTAGTTCTGCGTGAACATATACTTTGTAATTCTTTAGCTTATACTTTCTCATTCATATTACATATTTTGCCTTTAAATAAAATCGACTCGGTTTATTTTATATTTTTTTGCACACGCAGATTCTTTTATTCATCGGGAACTATACTTTTCTTCTATCAGAGAAGTCATTGAGCTGCAGTCCCTCCCACTGAAAACAAAAGACGACATTTCAAACACTGTAGGAATTCTAATGATAGCAGAGGAATGATATGCAAGGCATTCAGCTCTAACCACAAAAATCTATTGATCTCTGTACATTACTTTGAGTCTGAAAGACAAAAGACCAAACAGATGTCAGAAAGTGGCATACTCATGTTTCTTGTCATCTTTTTCTACAAGACATGGAATCCTTTTATTATACGGTTGAAGTACGCATTTTTGAGTGTTGTGGTCATGGGTATTCTGTACTGTAAAACAGCAGTAGAACCCCACGATAAAGTGGTTGATTGCTTCAGTATCAATTATAAATAAATAAATCAACCACCTTAACCCAAATGGGAAATATACCATTTAAGTGCCTTTAGTTTAAAAAGGATACAATAGGAAATACACTCAGTTTGTAGTCAAGGCCAACACACACACCAACACACAATGAAGAGATAAGAGATGGAACAGGTAATCAATAAATAAAAGTCACCCAATAAGATATAGATAAGTACAAAATGCTATGTTACGAGTATAGTAGTAGCCTATATGCAAGTAGACAAGACAATATTAAATATAACATTATTATTTAAATGATCATGTAGGAAAATTGATAGCAGATAGGGATAAAACAGAAAACTTTGTCCAGTTCAGTTTGACTGAACGAGTACTTTATAACCATCTACCTGAAGGGAGGAGGTCAGACTCAATGTGAAAAGAGTGTTTAGAGCAGTCCCACCTCCAACCAGAACCTTCCGTATTTAAGAGGGACACAGGATGTTGGAGTGGAGTCAATAGAACCTATGAGTCTTGCTTCCTAGAATGACTTTTTGCGTTAAAGACAGTAGGGTAGTATCATGGTTTGGAAGCTGGGCGTGTCATCCCAAGGTTATTCGTTTGGTTCCCAGGTATGGCATTGCTGTTGTACACTGGGGCATGATGCTTAATTCATTTTACTACCGGAAATGTCAAGCTGTATGTATGGATTGTGTGTAGAAATTTAGAACGACGTATGTTGCTCTGGATAAGAGCTTCAACTAAATACTTAATTTCCTTTGTATGTTATTTCAATCCATTCTGTAAGCTAGTGCCATACAAATCAGCTACATGCACATAACAGAGGAAGCTGATAAACTGGGTTGAGGACAGAGAACCACAGGAAGCACTATAAACTGTTTCAGCAGATCCGCAGTAAAACAGGACACAAACCACGCAACAGCCTTGTGACCATGCACTCTGTCAGCAAGGAGGTTTTTTTTTCCTGCGAAAGAAACACAAGGAAACAATCGATACGGCGTTCACGGTTGCGCGCATGTCTGTTATTCGAAGAGGCACCAAAATATCTACGAAACTAAATGACTGCTGTCCCAGCTGAAGAGACACGAGGAACCAATCCGGAAGATATTCGCGTTCGCACGCATGCCTGTTATTTTAAGAGCCACGAAAATATCTACAAAGCCTTTTTTTTCCTGGGGATGTTTTCATGCTGAAAGCTTTCTGTAGACCGTAATCATGCTGGTGTAATGGCCGAGTAAGTATATCCATGGCACTGTTTTAGGCAAGCACCAACCGGTCAGGCAGAATTCTCACCATTTTAGGCCTCTTATCACATATTTCCCACTTATTCCTCTCTTTACTTGAACAAATGGACAATATATTTAAAAAAGGGCTTGAAAAGTCCACCTAAATACAAGCATCTACTAAATAAACACACATGAAAGCTAGTAAAGAGCTATTTTGTTCAGTAATAGTAGGCCCTGCTTCTCTAGTCCATCTCTATATATGACCGCTTAGTGCTTTTAATTAACTGTTCAGCTTCTGAAAATGTATGTTCTGTATATACTGTGCGCAAGGAATAAATGTAAATGGCGTTTAGTGTAGACAGACGGATTCTTCAGGGCCTGGTGACGTGAAAGCTTACATCTCGCGCTGGGCGTTGTTAGTTTGCTAAAGCACGCTGGAGTATTGATCCTTCAATTTCCTCTCTTATTCAGCAAACACGGGAGCCGGGAGCTGAAAATAAAATACGTCCGTGGTCTATCCTGCACAGCGACACTGGGCTCGCGTAGAGCATCGAGTGCGTACAACAGGAGGAAGTCCGTAGCTGGCGTTTATGAGTAAGATTAGCCGTTTATGACACGACAGTGTCAATTGGCATTGGCCTACAGGATGTTTGTTCTCCTTGACTGAATGAATGATGAATGGTGATATCATAAAACAGCTGATCCATCTAACTATGCTGGAGAATGTCATTTAGGATGGGTCGGGCAGCATTTCTTTTACATGCAAATGATATTAGCACTCTTATGCATATATTTCATATATGATACCGGTTTCTTGCCTCTTTGTTTTGAACGTTTTATACCCCATGCCACCTTATAAGTTACCCATCCCACCTCCATTTCCGTTTTAGTGTGGAATGGGCAAACGTAAACTAAGGGCTAGATTTATCAAAGCCTTTAGCATGTATTAACATGTTTGCGTATGCCATTTCAGCAACAAGATTTGTGATTGGAGCATACGAGCTACCTCGACCAATCACATGCTCTAATAGTCTTCTTGTGCTAGCTAAACAGTTTTGCATGTACTAAATGCTTTAGAAAACCAGGCCCTAAATATATTTTGTTTCACCATACACAACTCCACAGTAAATGTATTGTATTTATTTTATATCTATGTTTCAACAAGTTCACCAAAGTAGAATGTGGCAGAATGAATCTAAATAGACACATTTGAACAGAAATACGTACAATGTTATGTGACCTTTGACAGGGCATGTGATCTATATAGGCTTGTACAACATGGTTAGAGCTGATTTAATGCTGAACAATGTTCTTAAATAAATGGTACTCACTTATTCAGTGTAGCACAGTGTTTCTCAGCATTGCACTAAGAGCTGGGACTGTTGGAAACAGAGGCAGGCTGCAGTGTTTGAATGACAACATTGAGATGTGAAGGTCCCTGAAGCGAATCCTTATGTTTTGTGTTTACGGAGCGCGTAATCACATGCGTGTGGGTGGTAAACGGAATTACCGCGACCTAAAACAAAATAACCTGCATGCCAGCGGGCCGGCAAGAGGCCAGTTTCCAGGAAAACAAGCTCGTCGCCGTTGCCATGGGTACAGGCCGTGTCTGAGGAGGTGCGGCCACTCCCTGGGCGAGGGAGCCAAACACAGGTGGCTAAGCGACACATGGTCCTGTTAACCTTTTAGTGTCCTTCCTTCAAAACACTCAGTCTAAACTGAACCGTTCACTTAACTCTCAGGTTTTTACTGATTGTCCCTATAAATTCTCACATTATTAAAAAGGAGAACTTGGTTTAACCTGATTTCCAATTTCATTGAACCAGTTTAGTAAACAGTAGCTTGGCGGAGAACATGTATTAGTGTATGGCGTGGCCTCAGTGGAAAGAATATTTACTTTTTGAGTGAAAAGTAGAGAGTAGCTGTGTGAAAGCAAAGACACTCAACTTCATGATCATATGGGTTTGTGGTTAAAAATCAAGAGTCATGCAGTTTTTCTCCTCTTTCCAACCATTTAAAAACCGCAAAATATGAGAAGGAAACCCTAAATTGTGAGTCACTCTGAATGACAGCATACCCTTCCAAAACAAATTAATTCATTTCCTCATTGAGGTTAGTTTTTTTACATTCAGTTTCACATTTTTAAAGGATGTTTCGGTATTTGAACGGTCCCTCGGACTGAAGGACTTAAAGGACAAGCTGAATTCCCTGGCACCGCAGACGGTAATTTCAATTAACAGGAAACGGCAGGTGGATGGGGGCCCCTGCCGGACAGATCAATCAGGCGCCCCTGGCCTTTCGATGGGGTGTCCCTCAGAGGAAGAAGGTCCCGCTCGGTCTCATTTGCGCGCCCGTCACATCGGGCGCGGACATAATTACTCCTCCGCATGGACAGGCAGAGAGGTACCGCGGAAGGCTCAGAACAACAGCTCTGTAAAGGCCAAATGCAGAAAGGCTGCAGTGAACACAGTGTCAGTGTAAAATATCCAGTGTTAATTTAACACTAGCAGTATTTACATGGGTTCTCCAAAAATTTCCAATTGATTTTTGTACTGATCATTTTTATGACATGTCAGAAAAACACATCTACTTCAAGCAATGCGTAACCACGAACTTAAAACTTTCAGGGGTTGTTTATGCTTGCCCATTTGGTCAATGTATACCACATGGTTAGCGCATGCGCGTTGTGATTCGACTTACATAAGCCCAGAAAAGAAATGTGCTCATGTCAGATCCACATTCACTGTTGCTGCTGTCAAAGATATGTGCTACTTCTTTGCATTGCATGCTAGAGAAGTATTTGATTTCAACGTGAAATCTCAGACGATTACCGATATTTTCTCCAGTTGTGACGTCTGTGTTTCTATGTGAGTTTAAAATGGGGGACTATAGCAGCAGCTAATAGGACAGGCTACATTTTACCAATTGAAGAACATGGTCTAACATACGGGGGCAAGTTAATTTGCTAAACAACGTAGGTGCGGGACAAGGAAAGGTTTAACTTTTGGAATGCTCTTACACAGGCCACTGCCTGTGGTGGAAAATTATAACTTCCAGACAAGTTGTCAGGTGTAACAGAGATTTACACACATTCCTCATGCCATATATACTTATACACTGGTGCCTGGGAAAATAATATCTCCTGAATGACTTGGTAGAAACAGGCCAAAACTGGATTATCAGTAATTACATTATCAAACATTATGCAGGGTGCTGTTTTTTTTGTTTATTAACAATCAGCATCTGAGACACCGGCTAGGGAACAGGAAACGTGAAACGAGATGGCATCGTGATGTTCCTCTTTATCATGAATCCCTCTCCCAGGGCTAACGGAAAGTGCCAGAACTGGTTTCCTTATTTACTGTGATTTCATTCACGATGAGCTGAATCACGGGGCGATCAGAGAGGAAATGAAGTGCGGATCACGCAGGGGGCGTATCTACTCACCAGTCTGGATCACGGCAACGCAGCCACGCACTACCATAGCTTTGTGATGTGTACAAGTCGTTAAATGCCAGTGATTAATAGCTATGTTGCAAAGAATGCTAACTTGGAGTTCAGATGTTGTGTATGATGTGTTAATTCCTATTGCTATAGTTCATCAATTCACATCTCATCATTTTAATCAAATTTTTTTTGGATGTGATAATATGAACCTGTGGGAAACCTGTGTTTTACCACTAGACTGGTCGCTTGCCTCCTCAAACATAGACACATCAACATGTATAACATCTATGACGGATATTTCAGTTTTAGTCGGGGTCGATGTGAAGTATGTGTGAACTGTGGGGACATGCTAAAGAAATAAGAACATCATCCAAAACAAGTGAATTCTTTTACTGCCATGAAGTTAGCCAATAAAGCAGAAACTTCCTGTCAAATCGACTTTTTCCTCTTTAGATTGATCACAATTGATAATTGGATATTTTTGAGTCTTGGAAAATTTGTGCCACTGTTCCACATTTCTGAGATTTGAAAGTGTAGACAAAATTTTTGCACATGCAATTTCAGTGACATGATTTGTTAACTACTTCAACCAGTCACAAGCCACCTTAGTCTTTCTGCACCAGAAAAACAGTTTTGCATGTACTAAATGCTTCACTAAAACAGGCCCTTATTGTATGGTTGGCAATGCTTATGTCAGGTTTGTTTGGTAAATGATGGTAAATGTGATGAAAATAAGGTTTATTGGGTTTTTTTTTTGGGGGGAGGTTGTAAATTTCAAAATTGCTGTTAAGGTATTCTAAAATGACATAATACTTGTGGTAAGGTCCCTGAAACCCTACTCATTCTCCATCTTCTTCCAGCTGCAGAATAGGGTGGATCCAAGTGGAATGAATCCTGTATGGTAGCCATATCACACGCTGGTTACACTGCCTGATACAGATGTCAACCAATGAATTAACGTAAAGTCCACCAAATCGCCATCGAGCACTTGGATGAGTGTCTGAGAGCTTCGGTTTGGGCTGGTCTTTGATGACCTCCAGCCAAATCTCCTGTGCATCATTTTAGCCGGAATTCGCCCACCGCAATCACAGAGCTGTTTGCAGCAGATATCCTCTACACTCATCTTTGAACACCACGAGCCCCGGTCTAATGAACTCTAATAGGAGCTCAGTGTCTTGAGAGTGTAACCAATCAGTGAGGGAGCTTAGGAGCATGGAGGGGAGATGATGTGGCTGAGTTAAACTGGGTGGTACTTGACCGCAGCGCAATAACGTGGAAAAGAGATCCATATCAACTTCAGCAGACCTAAAAAAAATAAACAAAAAATCATGCATGAAAAAACTAAGAATCATGAGAATCAAAGAGCAATAAGTATGGGACATGTGCTTTTTTCATATGCATTTATTAGAATATGAATTTTCGTTATGAGAGGACAGAACATCTCATTTCCACAAAATATATTCATGCAGGTCATTTATTTATTGTTAAGAATGGATGAGATCAGCCTTGGTTGGTGTTTGTTGTATTGGTGTGTGTTGCGGTATGTTTTGAAATGTTGTAAATACATATGTATGGGAAAAAGGAAACTATAGCTCCTCCTTTTCGAGGAAACTGATCCGATTCTAAGTAAGGGGGGAGTTGAAGTCAAAAACACAGAAGACGCACATCAGAACATAAATATACAAATGTAACTCCAGGTCTGTGGTCCTATCTGTTAAATCTTCTTCCTTTGAAAAGTTCACTTTGGGTCATGTGACACTCCACCAATCAAATACAAGTATTCACTCACATAGGTGTGTTTAAATGGTGGAGTGTCACATGTTGTCAGGTGAAGTTCGCAATGGCAGGTGTTTTAAGGCATTTAAGGAATCTTAGATTATACAGAGTTTATCAAAGCTGATATCCTGATGACAAACAGAAAAGGACGTGAAATTGAGACCAAAGCTCAGAAATCATAGATGTCATGTTCTTTTATCCATAGTACATTCACGACCGAATCAGTGTGTTTGCATCAACAGAACGAAATATCATGAAACCAAGAGTGCACAAGAGCAACAAATATCAACGTATAGGTTTAGCACGAATGAAATGTTAGTTCGTTAGTTTGTTAAACGACAGTGAATTCTCAAACAAGCGTTTCTGTTTTGCTCCATTTTGAAATCCCCCTCTGCCGTTTTGAGGTATAAATTACCTTCAGCAACTGTTCATAGCCATAGATTTTCCAATGTATTTGTATTTTTCCGATGTATTTATCCTCAAAGTCACATAGTTAACCAATGCAGTTAAGTATATCACACAGACTGGGTGGTAGGTATAATCGGATATAGCTATGAACACTCGTTTACTACCTTCACTGTTCAAGCTCATCATACACTTTTGTAAGTCGATCTGGGAGTGGAGAGTGCAGTTTTAGGATTATTTCCTATTCCTTGGTTTGCGGAACTACATGTAATCTATAAATCTGGTTACAACTGGAGATATCACATTATATGAATGGAGATATTACGTTGTTATATTACATTAATGTAATATATGGATCTGAGGATCTGATGAAGGGGTGGCCAGCAACGGTCATGGAGGGTCGTTGGACATACCTGGCTTTTGTTCCACCCAAAATCAGCGAATAGCTCTGACCCAAACAACCAGGTGAGGTGAATCAACTGCAATCACGTGCTGTGATAAACACTGAGCAACAACGAAAACCAGTGAGCTTTCGCTCCCATTACGCCACTCAAAAACCAGAGATCACGCTCAACCCGGGAGAAAAACCGAATAGCGCTGGATAACTAGTCCGCAGTGGCCTGGCAATTAAGAGGCCCGGATTCATACCGAGGAAAAGAACTTCCCTCTTACTCAACGAAGCACCCTCCCACAGTTCTTAAAGGTCACTCTTATTTAGTCAGAGTGCCAAAATAAACTGTACTAATGGTGACTGGTACAATTGAGTACGTCTGACATATTGAGAAGTTCAGCTTTTAAGATTGAGATGAAGCTGTGACCGGAATTAGCAGTAGGCTATTTGGAACGGTGAAGGGGAAGGGCGGGTGGGGTAGCAGATGATCTTACTCCAGCTCATCCAAAAAGCTCTCATATAGTCCTCTAAGTCAGGGCTACTCACCTCCAGGCCCTGTGGGCCGCAGTGTCTGCGGGTATTTTCTCTAGCTACATGCTACACCACCTGATTTCAGTGATTAGCTCACTTCCTGGAGCACGGAGGTACATCAATTAGCTAAATCATGTGCGGAAATGTGTGGATGAAGGAAATACCTGCATACACTGCGGCCCTCGGGACCTGGAGGTGAGTAGCACTGGGCTAATGATCACTTCCCTGTCTAAGAGTCAACAAACAGAGATGTAAGAGGAAATAACTGACTTAGTTACTCACTAACACTGTTATAGCAACACACAGGCCATCCACAAACAGTGAAGGCTAACAGAAACACACAGGCTATTCACGAACCATGTCATAGCAACAAACTCACTAATTTGAGTGCCTTGTGAATGTTGTGAATGCCCTCTTTACACAGTGTTTTGAATCTTTAGTGAGGATTAAGCTGAACTCCTACCAAAAAATTTTTTTGCGTAATCAGAGAAAGTGTGTTGCAGGTTTTGTTTTAAAACCAAATTTAAAAACACAAAAAGAAGTAACCTGGGCTACAGGACATTCCGTTGTCTGTGTAAACACAAATAATAAATCAGATAATCATTGCTGTACTTCCAAAGCAGTGACAAAGAGCAGACATGACTGAAACAGGAAGTAAAGGACAAAATATCGTTTTACAATATGGAAGGTGTGATACTATGAGATATTTGCACTAGCTGAAACAACTGATTTGTTACCTTCGTAGCTTCAGTCACTTAAAATGAAGCTACCATCTCAAATTATGGTACATCTTAATGGCAACATGTTAAGGCACTCAATTATTTATACAATTATACAATTAATATACAATTTTGTGGGTGATTGAATCTGGTTGTATTTTCGTCTATGCAGCCAAACAAACTCCGTGACATCAAAACCAAAACGCTCATAGGACAATCAGCATTTTGTTGCATAACCAGAGTTACAGACAAGTTATTACCAAGGAGATGGGAAGCCATTATGAAGTGTGAGCATTGTGTAGTTCACTGTATGTGTCATCCAGAATGTGTTTGCAGTGTAAACAGAGAATCAGTGTGTCGCAAAAATCTGGATCCAAATACATATGTATTTATTGTGTAAATACAGCTTTCTCTGGGCTTTTAATTCATGGTCAAGACTAGTATGCCAAAAAGTTTGAGAACTTTTGCCTAAATATCCACTTGAATGACTTGGTATAAACAGGCTGTAACTGGATCATCAGTAATCAGAAAATGTATTATTAATTATAAAGCATAATTATTAATAACTGTACGATCTTTGGTGACTCAGGCAGTTCGCCTAATTTCCTTATGAAGTTATGAATTCATTTGGTTTATTTACAAATACTTGCCCAACCTGTGTCCACAAGTTAAATAAAAATAAAAAAATCCAATATTTGTGTCATTTACACATATGTATTTAAAAAATAATATTGCATATACATTGCTCTATTTGATATTTACATAAAAGTATACAACATTTTCCTTATGTAGTAAATTGCCTTTGAACAGTGGTATTCATTCTTGCTGTTTTGGAGCTACAGGGAGTGCTAGTTTTTGTTTTCCTCTTCAGCTAAGTTTAATAAGCAGCTTCGACACATCAATTAAGTGCTGAGCAGCGGCAAAAAGCAAAGACAGCAGGGAATACCGCTGGTCACGGGGAAAACTTTGCTCTTGAGCGATGATTCAAGAGCAGTGGAGGAAGAATTAGCGCTTTTCTTTTTAACAGGCAGAGGCCCATAATAGAGGAAGCGGAATTCGCTCGGTTAGCGCCTCATGGTGCAGGCTGTTGCTGAGACGTGTGACACATATAACTGAGTCAGTGTCTCGGGGGAAACGAAGGAGTTAAGCCTGTGTCATGTCCATGCAGCTCAAAAAAGCTGAAGTGAAATTACTGCGCTTTTGCATTTCTTTATTTGCATGCACGCGAGAGAAACTGCAGGCCGAGGGCGTCACCGAGAAAGATTGTTTGCATGAGTCAGTCGATGAGCTCTGAGTACACTATAGAACTAAGATATAGTTTATGAAATTGGTTTCCACTATGCATCGAGCTGTATTATTTTTCAATAGGTTATGAGTAGCCTTGATAGCTTCATCATAACACAAGATTATGAGCAGCCTGGTCAGACTCATAGTACTGTAAGGTTATGAGCAGCCTGGTCAGACTCATAGTACTGTAAGGTTATGAGCAGCCTGGTCAGGCTCATAGTACTGTAAGGTTATGAGCAGCCTGGTCAGGCTCATAGTACTGTAAGGTTATGAGCAGCCTGGTCAGACTTATAGTACTGTAAGGTTATGAGCAGCCTGGTCAGACTCATAGTACTGTAAGGTTATGAGCAGCCTGGTCAGGCTCATAGTACTGTAAGGTTATGAGCAGCCTGGTCAGACTCATAGTACTGTAAGGTTATGAGCAGCCTGGTCAGGCTCATAGTACTGTAAGGTTATGAGCAGCCTGGTCAGACTTATAGTACTGTAAGGTTATGAGCAGCCTGGTCAGACTCATAGTACTGTAAGGTTATGAGCAGCCTGGTCAGACTTATAGTACTGTAAGGTTATGAGCAGCCTGGTCAGACTTATAGTACTGTAAGGTTATGAGCAGCCTGGTCAGACTTATAGTACTGTAAGGTTATGAGCAGCCTGGTCAGACTCATAGTACTATAAGGTTATGAGCAGCGTGGTCAGACTCATAGTACTGTAAGGTTATGAGCAGCCTGGTCAGGCTCATATTACTGTAAGGTTATGAGCAGCCTGGTCAGACTCATAGTACTGTAAGGTTATGAGCAGCCTGGTCAGACTCATAGTACTGTAAGGTTATGAGCAGCCTGGTCAGACTCATAGTACTGTAAGGTTATGAGCAGCCTGGTCAGACTCGTAGTTCTGTAAGGTTATGAGCAGCTCATAGTAACATAAGGTATTAGCCTGACAAGCACTCAATTACACAAGATATAACATTGCATTTTTTGGATTCAT
The DNA here is from genome assembly GCA_022829145.1 of Albula goreensis. Lineage (NCBI taxonomy): Eukaryota > Metazoa > Chordata > Actinopteri > Albuliformes > Albulidae > Albula > Albula goreensis. The sequence continues at coordinate 35,116,285 of CM040748.1, read as the reverse complement.
TTAATGACTTATGTTTCAAAGACATTGTGGTTAGCAATATAGTCTCATAGTTGGCGAATTGGGCTTGTAATTTAGCGATTGTAGGGTCTGCTAGAGCACTGCTTTTGTACCTTTCAGCAATGTATTTCAGTAAAGCTGCATCTGTATAAATGGACTTGTAAAAACAGGGCTTTATAAATCAACGTGTCAATATGTTGATTATCATCGCGTGTGAAGTGTTCCTTTTGTCTACAACGCAGAAGGATAGTCAACAATGTCATAATATATGACTTCAAGGACAGATGGCTGTTGCTCAAAATGAATGTCACGTCTAAGAGCACGCTGAAGCCTACAAAGTGAGCAAAAAACTCACCTCTTTGTCATGTGACCCTGTTTTTCATAATCCGCAATAAGTGACAGAGCAGTCACACCCAGTCGCAACTGTTTGAACAATTTACATTTAAATTGGAATGGTCTGTCATAAGGGCCTGTACTTCACTCAGTCTGTGCAAATGTTGTTTTTTTTTTTTTCCCGCTCAAATTGACAATTTCCCCTCCAGCTGCTGAGTTCTCGGAGTGAATGCTGTATTCTGCAGACAGGTCTGGTCGTGGGCTGGTGGGGGACCTGGGGTTCGCCTAGCAACGGGGTCACAAGTGGAACCAAATCGAATGATCGTGATTAGGCCGAGACACCATCTCCTGTCCTGCCCCACCCCACCTCGCCTGAGGAATTACTGCCTGGAACGCAAGACATTCAACTCAAATCAAGCAACCAGACTCTAACATGCCACAGCGAGAGCAGGATTCAGATCCTTACATAAAAACACATAGTCGGACTGGGTTTACACTAATTGCCTTACTTTAGATTTCACAATAAAGAAGCATGGCTGGGAGTTTTGTATTGTGGGTGGAGAACTGGGTTTGCACCTTAGCTGGAGCTGCAAGTTCAAATCCTGATAGGGGCACTGCTATTTTTTACCTAAGCTACCCCAACTGAAACCGCTTCAGTAAATAACATCGATTCAATATCAATGGAGCATAATATGTATGTCTCCATACAGAGGAACAGGTCGTGTTTTGGATGATTCGATTCATAATTGTTAAAATCAGGTCAAAGTAAAGCCGCTCGGTGTTAAGGGGGTAGTGTACTGACAGCGGAAATGAACGCTGGCAAGTTTGTTCAAGCAAAATGACACCTTTGTGAAGAAAATGAGCTGCTGCTTTTGGTTTGGATACTACCAAATTTCCAACCAGACTTGTTGGAGACTCCACATGCCTGCCCCCTATGCAAGATTGTATGTAATTAGTTTAAAAAATATATCACACAGTTTGATTGGTTGTGTGTTGGAGGAGCATACCAATTATCTTTGTTTTTCCCCTTTGTTACTGGGCAAGGTAATCCAACATAGCCTTCAGAGCCCCTTCTTCCTCCATCGGCATTTATTGTTCTTTGAACAAACCTATTGATGCCAAAGCTACAGTGTTTGTCATTGCTGCTGTTTTCACTGTCACTTCCTGGTTACGGTTACCATGCTGGCACCCGTAGGTTAACAAACAATGTGACACCGCCCAGAGAGTTTGCATGTTTGTCTGTGTTGACCTTGTCTACTTTGTGCACATTTGACTTTGTTTTCACCATACCGTATGTCCGTATGAGCATATGATGTGGAGAGCAGGCTATTCAGGTTTGCTATTTATTAGGCTGTTGTCGTGGTCAGGATCCTATGAAGATTTTTAGTTTTCATCTGAGCAATGCTCTTGATAGCATCACCAAATTTAGCGGAGATCTAGCCTAACCGGACAAACATATACAGTAGATCATAATCTGAACATTTTCATGAATACATGACTGAAGGTTTTCATAACATTTGGACTGTGGTAAAACAACATATCTGCATGCGGTTTCATCACTCCTAGAGGTTTACTCGCAAACAACCCTTCAACCTTTATAACCTTTCTTGCATTGTGGGTTGTAATGTTGTTCATTTGTTAATAAAGTTACGGTGGTATTGAAACAGGGAGCTGTTACGTTCTTTCACCTCTACCCACATTCCTTTTTACCCTGCACTCATCCGTCCTCTGGATGTGCATATATACACATCCCTTCTTCCTCTTTTCCTTTCACAGAACTCACTCACTTCCTTTTTCGCTCCTTCACCAGGCACACACAAAATGTTTACAAATCTTTGCTAAACAACTGTATGTCACCAGTTTTGAATTAAAGAATATGCCGTACAAATATACACCAGCATCCAAACACCAAGCTAATATTACCCTCATTTCACAAAATAGATTAGAAATGACCATCCTTATCTCTTAGCACATGCTAACTGTAGCGTTTTATGGTATGCGATATAATATTTATCACATCACAGTACGCATAAGGGGTAGGATGTTATACGTAACTGTTGTTAGCCAGGTCTGTAGCACTGTAGTTCTTAAACTTATGAATGTACTTACGAATGCAGTTTCACAATGCATCATTCTTACCAAAAAGATGACTCCTAAATGACTATAGCGTAATGTAGAAATGTACCGTACTCTTGAAAAAATTCTTACGCTTATCTGGTTTGAAGTCTGGAAACTGGTTGCCACGTTGGCGCTCATTTGGTTTGTAGCAAAAAAGAATGTGTGTATATATATATATATACACACACACACACACACACACACACCGTAAGTTGCTTGCACAACCACTTCTCTGGAGGGCTTCCGATGTTCCTCTCTAGATTAACACCTCATTGTTACACCTGTATATTTGTGCTCCCTCATGGAGTGTGACAAGAGCGCTGGATGAAAATAACACTGGATAAAAATAACTGACACAGAAAAATGATCTGTAATCACAGCCAGGAATATGTGGCAGCAGGATACTTGATTTAGCGTGAAATTCTAAAAAATATACTTAGAAAGCAAAAAAATAACTGTAATCAAACAATGTCAGACTTTGGGCTGAAAAATAGTAATTTGTGTGCTCTGTGTGGTGGTACTAGTAGAGTAAATATCTCAGCTTTGACCTTCCAGTCAAAACCATTCATACATATGACCCTGTATAAAACCTGTGAACAATTTTTTTCTACCTTTTTTGCTGAAAGTGGAGATACAATACAACACATTATTTATTTCTTTGTCCTGATTCTAACTTTACATTAATTCCTACAAAATATTGTCAAAATCACACAAGGGCTTTCGAGGCTTTTATTTGGGGTCAGGGTGGCACAGTGGCTTAGCAGTTAGCGCTGTGCTTTCACAGCATAAAGAACCCACGTTTGATTCCCACCATGGCCGGGCCCTGTTGGTGTAGGGGTTTCCATGATGGCTGAGGTCTTTCCCACAGTTCAAAGACATTCGGGTTAGGTGGATCGGACTTGCCAAAATGTGTGTGTGCTTGAGAGAGAGACTGAGAGAGAGTGAGTGTATGTTTGATGTTTGTGTCTACCTCTGAGATGATTTGATCCCTGTGAGAGAGGTGAGGGCCTGTTGCTATGTGAATCCGAGCAGACTCCTGTCAGGCCACTTCCTCCTTTGTCGGTCCCTTGAGGGATGACGGCATATTACAATTCAGGACTGAAAAAGGTTTAAGAGCATTGATGATTCCTCATGTTTATGAAACACAAATATTTTCTAAGTATTAGTGTCAGGCCTTCCTCCTCACAGTTGGCTGGGTGTTCTGCCACAAAAAAACAAACTGATCAGTGAGAAAAACAGAATGAAAGAATGATAAAACAATGGTAATGGCGACACATAAGATTTTAAATAAAAATCAAAAACTATCCATGAGGTGAACCTTGTTTATTTGTTTTCCACATATACAAAATGAAAAACCTTTTGTTTTTATTGAAAATTTGGTGTACCTGCATTTCCATAGGTTTTTTTTTCTCACAGATATTTTACTGCCATGAATCCTGTGACATGTGTACACATGGATGTAAATCAACCTACATTACATCCCTGTTCACACCTATGCCATAATTCTTCTGGTATTTCCTCATTGCGCTTTCTGTCCGCATGTTTAACTGTTCCCATCTTGGCGCACCACTTGCTGTTGCAGTGTTCGTCATGCCAGGAGCCTGGCAGCTTTGACACTCGTCTGAATGTCAGCGGGCACTGAGGTACTACCTGCTCAGTAATGCCCTTTTTTGTGCCATCACAGGGTCGTAACGGCCATTTTCTTCTGACTGCTTATTTGTTTAATAACCTGCCCTGCTGTTCACCCGTGTCTCGTTTGCTTGTTAGTCTGTATTTATACCCCGTTCTGTTTGTTGGTCTTTGTGAGTTCGTCTCAGTTCCTGGTTCTGTGTAGGCTACGAGCCTTCTGTTCCTGATCAGTCTGCTTGTTATTACCTCTGCCTGTTTCCGTGTCCTTCTGGTTTTTGATTTTTTTCGCCTGCTTCCTGACCACGACTTTTGGATTTTGATTTTGCACTGTTCCGTAATTTCCTGGTTTTTCACTCCTGCCTGTTCTGACCTGTTCTGTTCTAAAAAGTTTTTTTAAAAAATTTTAAATCACGAAAAACTTTACAGCACAACAAAACCTAGTATCTGTGTTTATTAACACTTCAAGTTGAGTTTACACACAGATCGTGAAACAGAAGATGACACACTCATCTATATCGATTTGAATCAGTCATCCTCACCCCACCCACCTTCCCATAATGCTTTCTGAGAAAACACACCTATCATTTGATGAAGACCCTTCCCAAATGACAGCCATCAAGCCAACACTTCGGAAATACCAGCCACTCTGCCCTTTCCTCGGGGCGATTTGCAGAGGTAGCCACGCAGCGCAAGGCTGACCTTTCACATCGTTGAGTCATCCTTCCTCATCTTCGCGCCTGCGCCCGTCGCTTCTGACGGATCGATGAACTCTCGGGAATACAGTCATAATGCTATACTGAATTTTTCCCAGGTCCATTTTTTCAAGTGAAAGCAAAAACATAGCACAGGATACCACTGCAAATGAAAAAAATACTATTGAAATGCAATATTCACTAGCTTTTATGCATCTTCGGTATCCTCTGTTAGTAGCTGGTTGTACATAAGTGATGCATCACTGGGTCTGGGAATGTACCAAGAATGTTCCTCTATTATGGTGTGCAGAGGCGGAAAACCCAGGCTTCAGAGAGTAAAAGTACGGCCATGTGTTTGTTCCATCCATGCACTAAACCAGCTGATTCTTATGAGCGGAACTCCTCAGCAAAGTAGTAGAGCTAATCAGTGAAATCATCTTTTCAGTTCATGGGTACAAAAATATATGGAAGTGCTTTTACTTTCTGAAGCTGGATGAAGGTGGGCTGCCGTGTCTGGTTGGAATCTGGGGTTGTTTTGTGACAGCAGCGGCACAGATCCAATCAGGTAGACTCGCCTTTAGATTTTGAAGAAGTTTGAACGGCCAAAATATGTAAATATACCCCCTGTAAACTGTATAAATGTGAGTCACACATTGTACCTGTTGACCATTCTGCTCCATGCTTGTGCTCCCACAACCGGCTGTGTAACCGGCCTGTCTTCAGCTATGAGCATCCATGGTCCTCTTCTTTAACATCGAAGTCCATTTTTTTTTCATTTTTAGTCTGTAGGAGTTTACAGACCACCTGTCATCACAATACACACCTGTTTCTTATATATCAGGCCTGGAAGAAGAAGAAGAAAAAAATTCCATTTACAATTCCTCACGAAAACCAGCTGGAAGACAGTAACATCATCTCAAGGACTTTCAGACAAAAAGGAACCCTTGAATTAATGAATTCTGATAAAGCCTCACTGGAAATGAGTGAACAAACACAGTAGACACAGACATGGTGGGAGGAATACTTAAAGGGCATCAAATGCCAGAATTAATGCCCCCGGGGCTACGTATAACGTCCTAGAGTCCCATCTTCCTGTGTCTGGGCTGCCAATCCGATGCTCTAACGACCGAATGACCGCTGAAATCGTTTCGACAATAGCTCTCATTTTCGCTCGAATGTTAATTGTGCTTAGATGGTTAAATGCCATCTTACGTTTCAGGAAGCAGAGGAAAAAGTCTAAACCCGAACTGAACCAAAAACTGGTGACACAGCGTGGCTTGCTCCCTAATAGCCAATATCTGAATGTTATTAAAGACGGAACGTCTTGTTTTGTATCATGGTGCTTCCATAATCAGTGAGAACCTTTAAAATTATGATTTAAACAACTAATCCAGATCAGAGGATTCTCTGATCAACCAAAGTATCCGCCAGCTAGCCATAGGCTAAAATCAGGAATTCCCCACTTTGGAATATTTTAGGATTGTGCCTGTGTGAAAGCTTCCCTAGCCCGAGGGCTAATGGTCCTCTTAGCAAGGGGCTATCAGCCATCTTCACTGGGGACTAAGAAGGCTATAAGGATGCTCCTAGCTTGGGGCTAGGCACTGTGTGAAAAGCCTGTATGAGCTTTAAGGAGGAAGAAACACCCAAAAATCAAAACTGTCAGTGTTCCATGCTCTTCAGAGTTCAGAGTGCTCACAACAATCTGTGGAAGAGATGAGAATAGCTGGCATCAGAGAGCTAATCCCTGCTACAAAATCCCAAAACTTCTATTCCTAACAAAGAGAAATGTTATCTGAATCAAAGGGGTTGGGGTTGGGGGTTCTGCTGTGTGACCACACTTCTGGCCCAGGTTGTCTACATGACCGATGTTAGCATGTAGCCCATTTGAACTCCATTTTATGTCCATATTTTATAAATATACATGAGAACATCACATTTCTTAGTTGCAAGATGCTAAGACTTGTTTGTACCACATGTGTCAGTACAGCAGTAAGAGTTTTCAATAACATATGCACGCACAAATATCAAATATTCATCTTTCATTCAAGAATACAGAAAGCAGTGTATTTCCATATAAAGCAGCCTCCGCTAATAGCTAAGACTGAACAGTTCTTTGAGCTATTAGCCTCTGTTCACTAGTGTATGAACACACACGCTCACACATTGACACATACACACGTCTTGCTTCCTTTGGGAACATCTGTGTCTCCCTTTAAAGTGTAGTAAGGGGTGGTGTGAAGACAGGAAGTTTGGAGAGGATGGAAGACATGTATCACCTAAGATAACCACATCTTTTTAAACCTACGCGCTAAACCAGCTGATTTCACTAAATAGCTTCCCCAACTGACTGAAGAGTTGTGCAAGTGAGAATTAGCTGGTTTAGCACATGGGTAAAACAAATACCTAGTAATACTCTGGCTTTCTGAAGTCAGGGTTTCCAAATCTATTTGTTTGGCACAACTAAGCAAGGCCTGACAAACGGAGATTACCCACCAGTAGGAGCCAATAATCGATCAAGATGGCCCAAATGGGAAGTAAAAAACACAATGAAAAATACCCCCTCCCCCTAAAATCCAGGAGTGCAAATGTTGAACAATCAGAAAGATGTCACAACTGGTCATTACAACAACACAGTGGTCCTCAGTCCTGGTCCTGGACAGCCGCAGTGCATTCTGGTTTTTGTAGTTCCTCAGCAATTAATGACCAATTAAATCAGTCGATTGCATAGTTAACTCACCTCTGTCCTGGTCCTGGACAGCCGCAGTGCATTCTGGTTTTTGTAGTTCCTCAGCAATTAATGACCAGTTAAATCAGTCGATTGCATAGTTAACTCACCTCTCTTGGTTTCTTGTATGTGACCTTACTGTGGAGTTTCAGGTGTAAACAAAAACCAGCGTACACTACGGCTCTCCGGGACCAGTAATGAAGGCTGCTGCTTTAACACAAGCCTCTACACTGTCAACTTTTTCGTACACTTGCTATATAAGACTAAAAGACTTGTCAATAAAAGATTTTGAAACATATGATGAGTTAGAGTATCGCACCTTCCCTCTCAGCTTGGATCCTTGGGCCGTTCAACTGCAGACCCACAACGACCCAGAATATCAGAGCAGTGATCTACTGAAACACGGACGAGACTAATTGGCAAAGAAGCAGCAAATGTCAAGTTTGTGCAAATGAAATGCCAGTTCATTTAACACAAATGTTTTGCTTGTGTATCAATTACTGACTCACAGTCCGGAGAGCGATACTCTTTATCGGCGGTAATTATGAAATAAAAGACTTTGGAGGTTATCACGGAGGTGTTTGACAAGTGTGAAAGTTCAGGGACCAAACGGACATCAAAAGACCCCACTGAAACAACGGAAAAGCCAAATGATTAGAGACTGATTCAATTAAAGCTTAAAATAGAAGAACAACAAGTTTTTAATATCACCTCTGGCATACAGCAGACACTCAGATTCATTCAAAGATATATTTCATGCACACCGTTGTGAGTAAAAGAAGTTAAACAGCTGTTATTTGAGTTATTTTTGCCCTGCAATATGCATAAATAATGCTACATAAATATGCTACACTGCTAATAAGTACATTACATTACAGCCAGACATTTAGCGAACACCCTAATTCAGAGTGAGTGTTAGAGAACATGTGAATGTTAGAGAACATAAGTGAATCCACAAGAGTATAAGAGCAACAGTGGTACAGACAAGGCTAGCAACATTCCTACACCAAAGAGTACAGGTACAACATTGCTAAAGCCCTGAGATAGCTACCTATGCCATGATTTAACCCTGATACAGTTCAAAATAAAACTTATTTGTTTGTTTTATTATTTATTTTATTTATTAATACCATCATACTAAACCATCACATGGTATTGTACCTCACCAAATTAGCAAGTGTTAACACAGTTTGAAGATATGAGCCTTCAGTCTATGTCACCTTATATATATGTACAGTATATATATCCTCCTATAAATATATCAAACAAATGCTAAACTCGTTGTGCAAATACAACGTAACTGAGTGAGAAAATTAAAACCCAGTTATTTTTACAATAATAAAACTTAAAAATTGCTGGCATTGGTTTCATTGAGGTTACCGCTAGCCTACCAGCCAGCTGGCCATCAAGCACTACAGTTAACTAAGCAGAATTAAAGGATTTTAGGAGCAAAATTACCTATGTATTTACGTGAAAACATAGATGATCAATAAACTTTGTAGCTCTCTTGCTTTTATGAAATTTTGAGTAATCAAGTGTACTCTGGATTTTTCAAATCGGAACTGGGGTCGATGAGACCGGCTGGTTTTTGTTATTGCTCTGAATTCAGCAACTTCAGAATCACCCTGGGAGGATCTCAGACGGTGGGAATGTTTGTGTTTCATTTCTCAGCGGTGACACCTGCTGGCCAGGTATATATCTGCACCGTGTAAGTCTCAAGCTGAACATGAAGGGCCTGAGTTATCAAAGCCTTTAGCGCATATTAACATTTTTGATACATGTACTTTCAGTGGCATGATTGGTGATTGGAGCAAGCAAACAACCTCAACCAATCAAATTCTTCCTATTCATTTTGCACCAACAAAACAGTTTTGCACGCAATAAATGCTAAATTTAATCAAGTGCTTTCGTCTGACTAATGTCTGAAACCAAACGTACAACTGGCAGTGATGAATGGCTATATGAATGATAAAATATTTATCACCAATTTAGGCCTAAGAAAGCAGGTGCTCTAAGATAACTGAATAATTCAGTGGCAAAATATGTTTCTACCCTTTGGACGTAAGTAGAATTACTTAGAGATTCTTTCTGATTTTAAAAGCAGCATTTATTTTCACCAAATCCAGAACATCCCCCTTCCCCGACTGTAACATTTGTCTGAAAATCATTTTCTGCATGATCTGCGGGAGTGCTTTCGGATTTTAACAGCACATAAACAGTTAAAGTACTTCGAACAAACAAACACAAGGTTAGCCCAAGGTTGCAATCAGCTTTTTAATTGTCGGATTGATTAAACACAGAGTGACCAGAGAGAGCAGTAGCCCCGTTCAGTCCGGGAGGCCGAGAGAGGGACGTTCCTCTAACGGACGGACGCTGAGATGGAGGACGCCGGTGTTCTCTGCTTTGATTAATGTACTCAGCGCGTTTAATTTAGCGGACGCGGGACGGACGCTGCGGGACCGCCGGTCACCGACGGAAACATGACTCACCTGTACGCATGGTTGTCATGGGAACAGGCAAGCAGGGGCCCCGAGACAGACGAGTGTAAAATGCAGCGATTTGATTTTGAAAGCGAAAGTGCAAGAAAGTGAAAGCAAAGTTTTCTTTGCAGCTGCGGGTTACATGTCATTAACACACCTGAATGCGTATAATTAATAAACAAAAGGGTGGGACTAAGTAATCAAAACACCATTCAGCGTCTACCTTACGTTTGATTATATGTACAATATCATAATCAGTATCCCATTTACAAGGGTGAGGATATTGTTCTTTGTAAAGTTGATTTTAACACGAACAGACTGCGAATCAATTGCAAGTAAATGCAGTCATTATTCTCGTTTGGTCTTATGTTTCTCTTTTGATCTTTGACATTTTGATGAGACAGTCAGGTAAAATAAAGAAAAAACTGAAAACTGTCACTCAGATTCAACAAGGACTTATTCAACTGATGACTTCATTTATAAACCTGGTTAAATTAAGGGTTTTGGATACCTAATTTATACAAATATAGTCTAACAAGTCATTTGAAAAGGAGTACTCACCAGGCGGGAACTTAAAATGACAGCGCAGTTAGCAAATATTGCGTGAGTAGTAGGCCTATTTGGTAAAATGCTTCACAAATTCCAACCTTAGAATCATAAAACAGGATAATAAGAAGGAATACAAAGCAACAAATGTAGCGATTTGTACTGGCAGGTTTAGGAAAAATGTTATCAGAAGTTTCTGGAGTTCTGAGCCTCTGCCTAGTTACCGTCAGCGCGACACCAGCAGGTTTGAACCCTTCGGAGAGAGGTCACGAGCAGGAGACATTTTGCAACGTGGCTCGAGGTTCAGTCATGCCATCGCAGATCGCCTAACTCTCTCAGTCTTAGTTCAGTTCAGATACTGTATTGGCATGCCATATTTTAAAATACATATTACTAAAACCTAGTAACAGCAACGATTACTCTTGACAACAAATAACAAAAAGAAAAAACAGCATTAGTCAATACAGTACTGTAATATAAATAACATTAATACGCTTTCAGACTTACAGTTGAAAAACAGGGCCAATTAGCAATCAAGGGCCCAACAGCAATGGTGTTTTTGCTGTGGCAGTGAACTGCCAACCTCAGGGGTCCCAGTCATTTACCTTAACCACTAGGCTATAGGCTGCCCCACATATGACATATATTTTCTCATTTCAATCTTATGTATGGCTGTAAATGAGTGTTATTGCAAGAGCATTTATGCGCATATACACACAGTCTGCATACCTATATATACCTATGTATATATGCACACAAAATACATGTACACACAAACACATACACGCACAAAATTATATGCATAGGCTACATCTATACATGTACATATACATACATGCACATACACAACAGATAAACCCATGCAAAACACAGATACACAATAGTGGAAATATATAACAGAAAATATGTAACAGTATGCTAAAACATGAACATAATAAATATTGCACAGTGATGTCATACACATTCTCTCTATTTCTCTCTCCCTCTGTCACTCTCTCAGTTTAATTTAATTCAATTTATTCCAAATGTGCTTAACTGGCATAACAGGATAATCTTGTGTTGATAAAGCATTTGGATACAAATGCAAGACATAAGAACAACGGCAGTAAATACTTCAGTAAATAGTCTGCTATATAAATGGGTACTGTATAGAAAAGTGAAACTCTGTTAGTTGCTCTGGATAAGAATGTCTGCCAAATGACAAAATTTAATGTAATATTCAATATGATTCCATAGCTTATTAACACTGACTGCTTTCGTTTTTCCATGAATATGAAATCAAACTCAGTCTTACTAATGCTCTAATGTTTTTTTCAGGCTCAGGAAAAGAATACCATCCTGTTGAAGTCTAAACTGTATGGACTGTACGATCTAAAATTCTACCTTTTAAAATTTCACGTTGGAGTTTGGACTCTGTGATCCAAGATTCTGCTTCTACTCATTCAGATGCATCTGGAGCAATTACGAAATCATCGCTTCAAATGTGTGTCAAACACTGAAATAGCAACACCTTTCAAATCCCATGGAGAAACGCAACCATGGTTGAAATAAATGGCTTTCACACAATTTAATAGGTTTGAAGAACAATGGAGGATCCTCACAGGACTTGCTTTGTGTGTCTCCTGTTTGACTCAAACCCAATCTTTTTTTTTACGAAAGAATGCCGAAGCCCATAAACATTTTAGCTTCATATTTCACACGAAAAAAATCTCTCAGCTTGACCAGCAATTTTTTTTTTTAAGAATTAGCCTATTAGCCTGTTTGGTTGAGCAAATTTAACATTTTTCTGAAGCCTTTGTATTGAATTAGTTAGCCCCTGACACAATCAAGTCACCACATATTGCACGTATAAAAATCATGCACAACTGTCAACACATGCAAATGGCTTCATATTACCTATCTAGAGATGTAATTTTACAGCTTTTGGCTGAAATGACAGATGACACATATGAGTGATGTATGTGACATGGTGAAATATGCAAATACCATTTTTGCATATATGTTTGCATATGCAAATGAACACGCCTTATTTAGTAAATCAGCCCCTTAACTTTTAAGTGCATATACAATTTAATTACAGCATACTTTGTTGGTTATGTTAACATTTACCTGTCCTTTACAATTTGCTCTTTTCATGCTAAAATCAAGTCGCATATGTCCTTAAAAAAGACAAGTCTTTTTTATTAAGTTGCATATGCCTGAACAAAGAAAGTTCATTTGATTGGGTTGATTCCCGCCTTACTTTTCATGCTTCTTTAAATACACGTAAGTGAATAGTGGTGATGTAGGCTTTAACCTTTGGGAGTGACATATGCTGAGAAAACCTGGGAATCAAGAGTGTTTAAATAACGGCCCTTGGGCAGAGGCAAAAATGTTAACATGCAAAGACAGCGTGAAAGTGCGAAACATATAGCTTCCATATATAGTGATGATGTCAAATGCATGGTCTTTTGTGGAGGAAAACTGGGAGAAGTGGGTGTAGGATATACATAAGGAACAAAGGAACATATATGGACATGAGTGTATCTGTCTGGTCTGTTGTAGCCATGAGAACTTCAGCTTGATTTTCAGATATGGTGTTGAATGTCTTCCAGATGGCTCCTCAGTGGCACGCTGAACCTATTTGGACAAGCTGAGGGTTCAACAGCCGCATGGAGATGAATAAAACACCCACTTAGATGACATTAGCAGGGCAATGTAACATAGGCTATACACTACAAGCATGTATCTAATTGGACAAGCTGACAATACTGATGCAAGAACAATTCACCATTTAACAGGGGTCAGTTTGCAATGGAGCTAGGACGATTATGGGTAAACTACAAATTCAAAAAGTTGTTATATGTAAAATGGCCAACAGGTGGTGCTGGAGGGAACAACAGAGCAAATAAGAATCACGATTCCTTTGGTGACTCCAAACATGAATCATTTAGAGGAATATGAGTCAGTTTTTGTCCTGCATCTAGTAACAGAGGGAGAGTAGTATGGGGGAGCCAACTAACATCTGGACGACCCACATCACAGCAGTGTAGGTTTTTTCCTTTTTAATTCTCTTCAAGCTCCCAAACATGTTAGCCTCCTACAGCACTCCTCAATTACACAAACACAATTGTATATATAAAAATGACATAGTTATCTCCTTTCCAATAAGGCCTCGTTAAATGGCTGAATCTTCATTGCAATGTCCTTCAAACTTCAGAAGGGTTTTGCTTATTTGAGATGAAATCACAATGAAATAGATTGCAGTGGCAGTCTCTACTTTTAACTGCCAAATCAAATATCAAAATCAGAACCTTCATCTCAATTCATCCTGTAAGAGAAATAAATACATGTCACCCCTGGAATATTTTGATTTATTTTTTATAATATTTTAGATGACTTACTGTCATGACATGACTCCCTTGTTTCTTTCTATACTCCAGATGAACCGAAAATACATGCTGTCTGTATTGGCAGAGGATGAGGAAGTAAGCATATTCTTGCTTCGTGTACCTGCAGTTGCCTAGCTGACCAGGAGTGGCCGCCAGAGAGCAAAGAGAGTGTTGAGCTTAGCTGGTTCAACCACTATTATTCCCCAGAGAGGCTGGGCCAGTTGCCTCACCAATGCGGATCTTCAACCAAAGCCAGTAATGGCACAGATGGGACTTAAACATCTAGTTGAAGGGCTCACTACTGATTCCCAAACAAAGATTTCACTGCATGCGTCACTCAAAAAACCCAAGTAGGCTAAGGAGCTGGGCGTGTAACTCAGAGGTTCAGGTTAAAGTCACAGGCTATGGCACTATCAAAGTAACCTTTACCAAGGTACTTCACCTGAGTAGCCTCAGTAAATATCCAATAGTATAAATTGACAGGTTTTCAAGTCACTGTAATAAAGGTGTCTGCTAAAAGTCCATGTAATATAGAATGAAAGTCATCTTCATCTGCAGCATATACAAAATTGGGTTATACAATAGTCAAGACACCACTCTGAACAAAATCGCTGTTTTTACTACACACCTTGCCCTTGTAGGTCCACTTCCTTTACATACGATTACATTTTGTCTGGCAACAGTTTTGCTTCAAACACTCTCTTTCTAGTAGGGGTGCACAGCTTCACTCCTGGATGGTTGCAGATTTTTGTGTTTTTTTTCCATCAGCAGTCAATTTAGGCTCTGATAAAAAAAAGCATGAGTAATCTACAGACAATCAGCAGCCTAAATTAGACACTTAAGTTCTGAAACACGCCAAAAAAAAACTGCATACACAGGGTACCTTCCAACAATGGACTTGGGCACTTTTCCCAACAGAAATTAGGTTAGGCACTTTGGTGAAATTGGCCGTCTTCTCTCAGCATTTCTCCCATATTTATGGTTAAGAAATATGATGCTAAATGTCGCTGAGAACGTCTAATAATTCTGGAAATGAGAAGAGCGAGGAGACGCAGGGGCAGAATTCCAGATGCCGGAGGAAACGACCCGTCTGGTCAGCAGGGCTTCGGTCTCTCCCATTTACCCAGTAAAAAAAGAGGAGATCTAATCAAGTCGGATTACAGAGACGAGGAAAATAATCACAAACTCAGTCCTGCCAAGGTAGTTCATTATGCCGTCCACATTGGGGAATTTTTAATTATTAAGCTTTCCCCTTGTCAGTTGTCTGCATGCCAGATTTTCAATTACTACTCGTTACATCTTAAATTGACTGGTCCTGGGGAATATCAATAACAGTGCATCTTGGGAAGTTTATTTTACAGATACTTGTCTGCTGTACAGGTTGGGACTGTACTAAGTACACAATATTATAATACATAATGCATTATAACCCTCTATGTACTTTGTGTTAAAAGACTTACATATATATAGAACTTATAAACCTCGACCCATCGCCTGACATAGTTGGTATCGTTCTCAGTTGCATTTTGGAAGACTTACGAATGGCAGGTGTGGCTTAAGACTTCAATTTTCTTTAACGACTTCGCAAAACATCAGGGTAGAGGCATGAGCTCATTACCCTTAGTAACACTCCTGTCACAACTGCAGAGTCTCTATTAAAACAGACCATAATAATCAAAGCCTTTTTTCTGCATATCGCTCACTTTGCCCTAGGTTCGGATCCATCTGAAATAGCAAAGCTTTCATAGGTCAATGGGCTTCTGTCAAATGTTACATCAGGTCAAAGGTACCCTTGTTTGTCGGAGTCATAATTATGAGTCTACGTCCTGGCACAATGCCCTCCACCCAGCTTTGGGCACGCTCTTTGCTGGAATCATGACTCCCGACCAATCAAAATCTGATGTAGCCAGGATTACAATTTTAATTGGCTATTCAGAGCTGGAAAATGATCTTTCGTCATGCTGTAGCTAATACAGACATTGGCAAACCTTTATTGGCCAACCAAATCTACCCTCAGAAATCTGTGCATAAGAATGTAGACAGTCTTTGCCAAAAATATTGATGCAATTATATAAATAAAGTAATTCTATTCTGCAATTGCATATCACAGCCAATTTTAAAAGTGGCAATGTTGAAAACTGTAGTCATTCATGTTTTGTCCATACATTGCAATGTGTAGTAGTATCTATTTGAATCTTGGTAATGTAAGTAATTTCAACATATTTAATTGACAGACTAAGCCCTGTAGCCAAACAGCGCTAATTCTGTAGTTCTGCTTGAGGCATGGAAAGCAGCGACTGTCCTGTGGGAAACTACATCAGACTGTCATGGCGATGCTGGTACTATGGGGAGATCAGTACTGTCCAATAGAATGATATTTTGCTCTCTGTCTTGTTTGTTTAAACATGGGTTATTTAAACTCTGCTGATGCGTTCCTTCCATCTTCTTGACTACAGTAGGTTTCCAGTTGGTAACAGAAGTTCCTCATGTTACCTTATATTCCACTGCCACAATTTTTAACTTGGCCACGCCCTTTTTCAGAAGCTGAAAGTTTGGAATTTTTTGTCTTAACCTGGGTTGGGCATGGAGTAGTGCAACTGTAAGTTACATGCCAACTTCAGCTCATAATCAAACATTAGTCAGATTAAATTCATTATATAATTAAGACCAATCCTGTATGTGATCTGAAATTTTAGCTATAGTTCTTAATAATCGAATGAATGACAGCCAAAGACCGTTCTCACGTAAAATGCCTCCATGTGAAATTTCTTACGAAGCCTTAATCTAAGAGTGAATCAGCATCCATCTATAAAGCCAATTAGCTAATTGAGTCTGGGTAATTAGCAGAAACAGAAACCTTCCTGTATGCTCACCGTCCAGGACCGAGGTTACTCACCCTGACTCAAACTATACAGAGATGGTATTTTTAAAGGATGAGGAGCCGAATGTCTGGGGAGTCGGTAGAGTGAGTGCTTCTTATTTCCCACCCCCAGGTTTACACTATGAGGACCCCTGTGTGTGCTGGTTTACACTATGGGGACCCCTGTGTGTGCTGGTTTACACCATGGGGACCCCTGTGTGTGCTGGTTTACACTATGGGGACCCCTGTGTGTGCTGGTTTACACTATGGGGACCCCTGTGTGTGCTGGTTTACACTTTGGGGGCCCCTGTGTGTGCTGGTTTACACTATGTGGGCCCCTGTGTGTGCTGGTTTACACTATGGGGACCCCTGTGTGTGCTGGTTTACACTATGGGGGCCCCTGTGTGTGCTGGTTTACACTATGGGGACCCCTGTGTGTGCTGGTTTACACTATGGGAACCCCTGTGAGTGTTGGTTTACACTATGGGGACCCCTGTGTGTGCTGGTTTACACTATGGGGACCCCTGTGTGTGCTGGTTTACACTATGGGGACCCCTGTGTGTGCTGGTTTTGGGGACCCCTGTGTGTGCTGGTTTACACTATTGGGACCCCTGTGTGTGCTGGTTTACACTATGGGGACCCCTGTGTGTGCTGGTTTACACTATGGGGACCCCTGTGTGTGCTGGTTTACACTATGGGGACCCCTGTGTGTGCTGGTTTACACTATGGGGACCCCTGTGTGTGCTGGTTTACACTATGGGGACCCCTGTGTGTGCTGGTTTACACAATGGGGACCCCTGTGTGTGCTGGTTTACACTATGGAGACCCCTGTGTGTGCTGGTTTACACTATGGGGACCCCTGTGTATGCTGGTTTACACTATGGGGACCCCTGTGTGTGCTGGTTTACACTATGGGGACCCCTTTATTATTTATTATTTAGGATAATATTTTAATATAAAAACATTCATAAACCATCTTGTGGAATCATGTGCCAATCATATAGGTAATATTGGAATATCATAACTGTGAACACTGAGAGCGTTATCATTTCGTCACTGGGCGAAGATATTATGGTTAACATTAGTCTGCCTACTTATTATTTTAAAAAGATATGCATTTTTCGATAAAATTTCTCTTCAACTCTTTTTTGCATTGCAAAGGGCATTTAGACCTTTGAGAGAAGACGGGGTGGATCAGTTTATTAAGTTAATTAAGCGATTCTTTGACATGAGGGACAAAGATGGAGGGCTCTGAGTCAGGCATGTAGTGGTCCTTAAATGTCAGCTGGTCGCTGGTCAGGAGATGGTTTTTTTTTAGCTTGTGGAGTCTCACGCTGATTGACCCTGCATACACTTTGTGATTACTTACTCGGGTGGGGGGGTGGGGGGGGGGGAGGACGTGGCTAATCCGCGCTAACAGGAGAAGTCATGGGAGGGGAAGCTGACATCCGCGCTGATGCTATTACCGTGCTGGCGCACTCACATCCTACGCCGTTAAAACTTACACAAAGCAGGTCTGGATTTGCACTCATGCTTCATGTTTGAATGTAAAGTGTATGCAATGTAATGTAAAAAAATGCAGTCAATGAAAATATGAGGCATATATTTTTTTCTGCCGAAATTATGTATAAAACTATTTAAATATTTAGTTTTCATTGATTAAAAATTCCTCAGCACTTATAGAGTTTTCAATAGCCCCTATTGCTTTAATTCTGATTGTCTGAATTAAAGGCGCAAATATGGCAAAGAAAGTCTTATTGGTTGACATTTTTTGTGATTGATTTACTTACACTGTTCAAATGTTGCCAGGCTGGCTTTTCAACCAGCAAGTGAATTCGAAGCCAAATGACTGCTTGTTCCTGTATTTTCATGGAAGAGGTGTGCCTTAAGTTTTTGTCACACACTTGTATAACTTCACACAGAATGGAAGGTCTTTGGCCACTTCTGTTTACTATTGCCTCCATGTTGGCTCTAATGAAGACAACACTGTCCCATCAATGTGTACATTCACTGTTGCCTCCATTTTGGCTCTACTGCAGTGCCATAAATGAATTCCTCACATTGAGATGACCAGTGTTTCTATCTTCAGCTTTAACTTGCCCATCTCTTGCCTAAAGAGGTTACATAAAAAGGAAGTGCAAATCAAACTTAATAAAATATATAATGTATAGCTTTTCAGCTCTGTATTTATATGTTGACAGCCTGTCTCAATAATAATAATAATAATAATAATAATAATAATAATAATAATAATAATAATAATAATAATCTGTGATTCCCCTCCAGGCTGAGACAATGAGATAAAAATAATAATGCATATATCATTTGAGAAGCATAACGCTAAGGGAATGATGGGTAAAATTCGGCAGACAGTCCCCTCACTGCGTTACAGACACAGGGGGAAGCAGTCTGTGAAAGAATGACATTTCAGAGGAGAAATAAAGAGGTGTGACCCTGCATATCATTCTAGCACTCCCATATTAGAAATCCGTTTGGACTGCTGTCAGAATAACCTTCAGCCAGCGGTTCTTCAAGCAGTCGATGAGAGTCAAAGCTTGTTTGGAAACCCCTTGGTCATTTCCTTAATTTGCTACTTAACATTTTGTATAAACACAATAAATTATTTTTCGTATATGTTTGACATTAAAAGGGTACAGGCGGCCTATCAAGTGAGTACAGGGTAAACAAAGGTAGATACATACGAAAACTACTGAGAGTGTACAATTGTGTATTACTTATCGTTTTAACCGAAGGTTGCAGACCTTGAATTCTAGTTTTTACTGATATGATAATCTGAATTTAAAATTAGATATCGTGTTTTTGTTTTCATTCCGCCATTTTGATGGACATTCTGACTGGCCATTTTTATGCATGTTAAAACCATGTCAGAACTGTTCCTTTTTAAGGACTGTCCGTACGTTTACAGACAGTCGGCAACCGTGTTTTGAGCTGACCGTAGTGTAAGAAAACTGAAGCTCACCGACTTATTGTTGACTTATTAGTGGTATCCATCCCTAGACTAACCGCATGCAACGTCTTCGATGTCGGACTGACATTTATTTCATTAGGGAATTATTAAATGTGATTAGGTATGGCGACTCAGGAAGAGGAAAGACCCACGCTGGACCGTCTGATAGGATGAATTATCCTCTAACTGCTGCTCTGCTGCGGTCCCCTGCGCGACCAGAGCTTACCTTTTCCTCTGTCTCCTCGATTGATTTCCTCTCACCCCCATTAACCGAGGGGGTCTGCGGCCCATGAATACAGCCAGACTGTATTCGGCTGTCTAGCTATTCACATTTCTTATAATGGGCACCCCTATACAGCAGTCTTCAGTCTGGTCCTCAAGGGGTGGTAAAGTAATGGGTAGCAAGCTGGTCCCATAATTCAAAGATTGGCGGCTCAATTCTCCCATAGCACAATGCCATTTCAAGCTTTGGCAACGTTCTTCACCTCGATAGCTTTAAAAATATCCAGCTGTATAATGGATAGTGTGTAAAAATGTTAACTATGTGAGTGTTTCTGGATAAGGGCCTCTAATAAGACAAAGTGAAATTGTTATGGAGAACGGCAATGTTCACCTGAATTTCCATAAAAACGTATACCAGGTGGGATAAATTGCTGCCTACTGGTCCTGAAGTCGGGGGTTCGATTCCCGGCCTCTCTATTCGCGGCCATGGCCGGAGGCCCCATTGGCGAGGCAACTATTTGCCAGCCTCGCCAGGGTTCAACACGGGGTAGGTCGGTCGGCTTAACTCCCGTTGGCCTCATCACAATAGCGCCCTCCTTGTCATGCTTGGGCACCTCCAGCAGCATGAACCGACTGTATGCTGACTACGTCTTCCTCCGGCGTCATAGGCAGTGTGCGGTTGGTGGTGCAGCCGCAACGTGAAAAGAAGCGAGAGCATCATAACGTGAATCAGAGGAGTCACATGCTCGACCTCTCCTCCCACTGCTGTCAGGGTAGGTGCTCCAGTGAGGTCAACAAGTTTGGTTGAGGAAAAATTGGGGGAAAAAAACATATACCAGGTGAGGTGAGTTAACTGTGCAATCAACAGTTTTAATTGATTGGTTAAGTACTGGGTAACAAATAAAACTACGTTAGCTTGTAGTTCTCCAGGTCTAGGAGTGAGGATGGGCAAAACTTTTTTACATTTGTTTAACCCTTAGATACCAGTAAAAATCTCTTAGATTGATGACCATTTTAAAGAAAAATAACTTTTTAAAAAAATATTTATAGCAATACTATTCTTTATTATTTTTTACAATTTCATGTTTTAAATGGTACTAGAGACCAGGGATGATTATAACAATTTTACTTTTGAGTCCATAACTCTGCTCTTATTTGTGCTAGACTTTTAAAAATTTGAGACAAAATACCCACATATGTATGCTTCAAAATGTATTCTACCCCACACCCAGGGATAGTTGTAACAGTAACTGGGGTTAAATGTGACAACGAGCAGAAAGTGCAAAAACTCAGCTCAGACAATTTAATTGTTGAAATCGGTTTTGATAATTCCAGCGAACCCACAAGCGAGTGTCAAAAACAAGTCAAAAACAGATGAGGTTAAAAAAATTACCACAAAATCAGTTTTTTTATATAAAAGTGACAGAGTTGCTTACAGGGGCATGTGACTCTACATGTAAGCTCAGGTAGGAAGTGGACCTGTACACTAATGATTCAATGATTCAGGCTTTCTCCTGTTTTTGAGAAATTGAAAGTGTTACAACTTCCCAAGGTTGCAATCATCCTCTCATATTGTTCGTATTGTTGTGTTGAAAAATCTCTTGGAACTGCATGAGTCTTTATAATATTTCAGAATATAAAAATATCTACAAAAGTACTTCAAATGCCTGTTGGACCCACGTCTGATGGAAGGATTGTAATTTTGCCCTAGATGTACTCCAGTTCACAAAGACACCGGAAATGTAACCGAGCGCATGAATGATGAAAATGTGAGCTGAAGTGAAGCCTTGAGACCATCTTATACAACGCGCAGGACTGCGTAAACAAGGTTTCTCCGCAGTCCGATATCTTCCTCCGTCCCAAGCCGAAAAAAAACGAGGACGTTCGCCTCCACAACCGTTATTTCACTTCATTACGTCCCTATATTACAATTCCAGCGTGCGTACGCAGCTGCCCTTCTGCGATTCCCTTCTCTTCAATATTCCAATTTACTTCCAATTACTGCTTCCAAATGTGTTTGCCTTACGCACAAACAGCTATGGTGTTTGTTTATTCCCGCGTTTATTGATCAAATTGAATCCACTAAAACTGGCCTACATTCTTTAATCAAAAAAGAACAAGAATTGCGGTTCTCTTTTTGCTGTGGGACGGTTCACATCTGACAGGAAATACACAAACAAATAAGACAATCTGAATGCGTGTTCTTTTTCCTCATGCGCAAAAATGTAATTATTATTGCCAAGTACAGTTTTTATTTTTACAAATTATGGATTGTTTTTTCTTTTTTCAGTGAAAACTATTTTTATTTAAAAAAGGACATGTCGCAGAGTTAGAGGATGTTGAAATATGAAGCAGAAACGAATGCTTAATCTGGACGTCTAGAAAATCGCTCGAAGCAACACAACCCAGCAATATCGTCTTCGACCAGTGTCAAACAACACCGTCACTGTCACGTGTCATAGTGGAAAGTTTTTTTTAGATTCAGCTTCTTCTGAACACCCAATCCTTGTCTTAGCTATCTTCCCTCCATTTAAACAATGCTAAAGGTTAACAGTAGCAGGTTGCTAGTGCCATACTGCATGCAGGCTACCTCGTGGTCATGGAACATTTCTCGACTATCCTGTGTAGGACAGACCTTATGTTTGTTGATAGTGATGTAATGCTGCAAGCCGCACCTTGGCTACCACCATCATGCTATGGTGCAATTAGTTTCAAGTAAATTTCATTATGAATATAGTCTTTTACATTAGCATTGTCACACAGCAGTTTTACACAGAGCCTGTGCCTGAAATCCCCACCCAGAGCAGGAAGGAAATACTCCCTGACGAAAAGGAAGAAACCTTGAGATACCATGACCAGAATGGGAGCCTGTACGCTTCTGGTTAACTTCACTGGTGGCTTCGTTGATTAGTACCATCACCTGCCTCTACTGTCTCAAAATGGCTGCCATTAATATCAGTCAAAGTGTGCTGAATATTCACAGTTCATGAGCCCGGGAGTTGCCCACCATATACAGCAATACATATAGGTATCGTTTCCCCTAGGTTTACTTGATCAGCCCAGTTGGCAGTGTAGCACTACTGAATAAACTGAATTGGATGCATGTGTATTGTGTTACTACAGCTAGGGTTATATCTGCTGTCAGACTGTACCATTTGTACTGTTGTTTTCGTCATCTTCAAAGAATCTTTACAAAAAATAATGATAGATGCTGCCGTTCATGAGCACAGACATTAGACAGCTTTATAGAAGCTGAGCTTAACCATCACCAGTGTGTAGCAACAACCTGACTGATTCATGGCAGCCATTTTGTTACCAAAACACTCACAATAAATCCTCTTCCTCATCTTTGGTCTCCGTTGCCGAGGGTCTATGAGCTTAGCACCCTGAATGTTTGTCTTTCCTCTGTGATGTTTCTGTTTCGTAAGAGTAAAGAAGGGAGCAGGCCACATTTTTCATACCACTCAGACAAGAGTCTTGCGTAGATCACGTAAATGACTTTGGAAGGAAGGACACAAGGAGCTAAACTTCGTTTAGATAGAACTTATCTAAAAGAAGCTCCGCCTGCTGACATAGGAGCTATGCAAACCCACAAGTTAATGGCGGGGTTGATAGCAGAATGACATCATGACACGGAGCAGCCATCGCACGACCTGCGCGGAGCCCATCGTTCCGGTCGAATCCGAGTTCCTCCGTGGGGACTCATAAGACCTCCTCGTTCGTTCGGAATAATGCAGAAAAAAAATATTTCCTGTGCTCTGAGCTCCGGCAGGACTCTGCTCTAAATCATCAGTGTCAATTTAGTCGACATGCTTCCCAGCGGTGTGCGCGTAATCCGTCTAATTGGGGCATGATTACATTAGCCATAGGCCTGAGTGCAGAAGGCTGGCTGGCTGCAGGTCAAATAGCTGCGTTGTAGGGAGTTCGTAAGCACAAAGTGTGGCATACCGCAATCTCTGGAAAGTTACGACTGTGAGGAAAAATAACAAAAAGTTATATTGTATCGTAAAATCCATTCCCTGCCAATAGAGCAAATATAAAATTGTAAGAAATATTGGGCCAGTTACCCAGACAAGGTTTAGGCCGAGTTCTAGACTAAAATCCATTTTCAATGGAGATCTTCATTGAAATTTTCTTTTAGTCAAGCGAGAGGTTTAATACATGTCTGCAAAACTGGTGCATGAAGTACAATTTTTAATGTTAAGAATGTGAATTTCTAAATATATAATTTTATGTATAAACAAAAGACATGTAGGGAGAGAAACTGCATAAAACGATAGAAAAATGTACATATTTTAAATAAATAAGTATAAATGTATATGTTTATTGCTCAGCATTTACTTTTACTGCGCTAATTATATATTCTTTATGGTTTATATGTGCATGTGGGATGACATGTCTACCTTGTTTGCTAAGAGATGTTTCTAAAATGTCTTGTTTATCCAGTTAAGGCTGGTTAAACTGGCACAGGACAGTAACTCGTAAGAGAGTAAGACTGAAACTAATTTAACATGGGTATGAATGGCAACTTCTCAATAAGAAAAGGCAGATTTCACAATGCTGAGATTTAGTTGTAAAAGCCTTTGATTATATTATATTCACTTTTCTCCTCTTATGAAAACCAGTCACATCCAGCCTTTTTACACATCTGTTTCAAAGGTTAGAATGTTAGAAGGCCCAGTTGACTCAGCCCTGTGTTTTTAGATATAGATAACATATTGTAGTAAAATGGTGACACACAATGTTCCAGGTCTAAAACTTGATAAGTCAGTTAAAGTATGTAGGATGAGACCATAAAAGTACATTTTCAAAAATATTGTCCTACATATCACTATATATATATATATATATATATATATATATATATATATATATATATATATATATATATATATATATTCTTGAATATTTTCACAGATGTGCTCTAAACCATAAGTCTCTCGTTCTGTTTCATGAGTATGCCCTCAGGTTAAACCAGGAAGTAAGCTCAGCTGGAGTGGGCTTTTAAACATTGGCCTCTCATCCTAAGACAGTGTACAATATATGAAGTCCCAAGTGAACTTCCTCCATCAGGCCTTACCAGTTGAGTCTCCCACAAATTGAATCCCACAAATGCCAGGATGATTGGAGGAGACTCCATCAGGCATTACTAGTTGAGTCTCATCCTACAAATGCCAGGATGATGGCAGGAGACTCCATCAGGCATTACTAGTTGAGTCTCATCCTACAAATGCCAAGATGATGGGAAGAGACTCCATCAGGCCTTACTAGCTGAGTCTCATCCTACAAATACCAGACTAGTGGGAAGAGACTCCATCAGGCATTACTAGTTGAGTCTCATCCTACAAATACCAGACTAGTGGGAAGAGACTCCATCAGGCATTACTAGTTGAGTCTCATCCTACAAATACCAGACTACTGGGAAGAGACTCCATCAGGCCTAACTACTTGAGGCTCCTCCCATGAAGAGACTCAACTAGTGATGTCTGAGGGTGTCTGTCTAGCTGAGTGGAAGACGTGAGATATGCACACATGACATTCATTGTTTAACAGAAGCAGCCCCCTGGCCCACTACCACTACCACTACCACTGATTGGTAGCTAGGTGATGGGTATCTGTATGGCTAACACTGTCCAAACATGCATCCTATGAAAATGATAGGGGTAAAAGGGTTGCCAGGTTTGCTAACCATGTCTTGTCGATTGGAGATGTGCGACGATAGATGGCATTTGTGTATAATGGAAAATCCTATACATAAATTGTTCAAGATGACAATTAGCATGGTGGACACTAAGTTGTGGATGACTTTCTTAACCAATGTAAGAAACTTAAGCAGCGTAATCATTTTATCAGTTTTGTCAGTTTGCAATAAAACGTTAATTAAAAAATACAAAAAAGAGGTAGATGCATTGAGATAATAACACAATTCTGGATCCCTCGTTCAGATGACGATATCTGCAAGGTGAGCACTTTCTAAGTCTAAGTTTTAATTAAAGAAAACCTTGATAGAAATACAGAAGTTAGTCCTCCAGATAGAAATCAAATGCCTGCATTTCAATAATTCTGTATCCATCACACTTTAATCTTTTGGACTTTCATTACATTGTGATTACCATAATTACGTATGGAAATACAAAAAAGACATTTGGACATGAGTCTCTGGCGGATATTCAACGCAACAATTCATCTCTCATTTGGCCCATTCAGTAAGCTCCAAGTGTTTCGATGTTTACCATCCATCCCCTGGACAAACGTTTGTATTTAAACCATTAATATTTTTGTGAGATTACCGTTATAGAGGGAGTTATACCTTCACAACCCACACGTTTCTTACTCACATGATTATGATTTTCCTCAATCTTGATATACCACACAAAACAATAATGGTCCATTTTGTTTTTCAGGTTTTTATTACTGGGCCCGCTTTGAAGGGAAGTTGAGTGTATACAGCCTACGTGACATGTACTGTGTGGGGCTTGTTCTATGTTCTGAGTGTATGAAACCGACAGGAATACATTCCTGCAAGAATTCTTGTTCAAACCAACTTAGTGAGTGAACTCATCTCGCTGTATTTCTAGAACAATATCCCCGCCATGAAACGAGTTATATTGTCCATAACGCATTGTTTTGCGTATTCTTTATAAAGTTATAGAAAGCAATTAATTTCTCCTCGTATTCTCAGACATTGGAATTTGTGTAATTTGGGTATGGGTAGGTCTGGTGTGAGTCACCGTCACCCATGACATTTCACATCGCATTGCAAAACTTAATTCTGCCATGGAAGTTCTGTCATCAGAAAAACGTTACCGACAAGCCAATGACGAACGCGTCCGTCCCAACGGGACTCATCATGACGTATCCCGGCTGGTCAAATCTGATTGCCTTCCTGTCTTGTTGAAAAAAAATGTGTTTCAGGTGTATAAAACGACAGACTTTTTGAGCATATTCGGAAAGACAGAGAGAAAGTGCAAAAGCGTCGAAGAAATTCAGCAATCGATAGAAAAGTACAGCTGCACCCTGAAGGATATCTATTTCAGTGGACAGAAAGCGACAGGAAAAACCTAGCTTTCAGAACTTCGGACAGCTCCTGTGACAGAACTGCATTGGATATTTACTGCACTAGTTCCTGTAAGAACCGTTGGCTTTTCCTGTTATGTATTTATTTCCAGCAATTCTTTTTCATGCAATAAACTTATATTGCCGCATTAATTAACTCGTTAATTTAGATTGCATAATCGGTTGGCTAATTTATGTAAGTAAGTAAGTCACTGGAGAGTGTTCAGTTATACTTGTACACATGCAAACTTTTTACAAATATATACTTGTGCTACTTCATTACGATGTATGGATAGCAATGCATTTTCAGTCGTTATTGAATGTTATATTCCCTCTACAAGTCTCAGGTCATGACAGTGAGTATTCTTGTTACTTCAGCCATTGATAACGATTGTTTCATTGTATATCACGACAAACACGTTTTCACTTCACATTTTGAAACATTCGGTGATAGGCTTGAATTAACAGTTTAGTGTTCATCATTGTCATTGGTTTGACTGACGTTGGTTACTAAATAGTGGCTAGCTTTAAAAGATGAATCTCTAAGACATACTTCGAGGTTGGAGTCTTTCTGTTGTTTGGTTAGGGGAATGCGAGCGCAACTGTTAACCGAACGCATTTTGTGTCTGTGCAGATTGTAAATAATGCTACAGAGGAAGAGTTCCCAGATTCTGCTGTTCATAGCCCTGTGCAGTGCGTTATATTCACGAACACTGGCGCTACCGGCGATCGGAACCCATCCGTCAACAAGGTAGGAGTTTTTTCATTAGGGCGAGCGAAGAAAAGCGGAATGGTCCGTCGGCGACCCGTCGCCCAAAAAATAACGTGTAAACGTGCATGCTGTAACTGACAAGTTTGAAAAAAAAAATTTAAAAGGCGGAAACAGGCTTTCATGTGTTTAATGAACTTTTTAGTCGAGTAGGATAAACATCTGGTGAGAAATTATAGCGCAGAGTTGTACAACGGTACAATTAGATACGAGGAATGTGGTATGAAGCGATTTAAAAACACTAGCCGCCAAGATTACGCATACGTCGTTATCAAAAGATTTCAATTCAGCGCACTGAATTTAATGCAATAAAGCAGTTTTTAAGTTTGGCCCATTGGCATACGGATCTCAGATTGGTTAAACACAAAGTGTACACGCAAAGCAATGCAAAAAAAAAAAATTAAATGTGAACTTTACTGTAGTCTTTATAAGCTTATATATGTTATTAATGAGAGTTACATTATTTGAATATGTTTCATATCCTTATATGGTCAACGAGGTATGGTCAACATACCTCGATGCATAGCCTACTTCATTGAATACATTTGTTCTTTTAACGATTACCAATTAGACTAGAAATTAATCTCTGCTGTCATTAATTGTAATGCGTGTGTAAAAAGCGAATGGGGGATTATTTCTCATGTAGGCTATTATGCACCTTACGTCGTCAAAATGAAATGTATTGCAACTAAGTTTTTGACCTGTAGGTTGGGAAACCTTGATGGAGATAACGAAAACAACTGGACAAAAAGCTCCTCCACACACGATTCACTCCCAGAAAACTACAAACTTTATTATGAGTTGTCAAACATAGTTGCGAGGTAAGTGCTTGCGTCGACGGCTTTCTAAACTGTACACGTTCTGGTTTATCAATGCGTTTAATTCTTTTCATCTTGATGGAGTGTGATTGGGGTCAGGTTGAATTGGAATATCACACCAACATTTTAACTATCGGAAGATACCGCCACTACGGGCCGAGTTCAGACATGCGCTGAAGTGCCTTTTCCGCATAAGTCATCGTTAGGAGAATGAGAGAAAATGCATTTTAGCTCAGCTCTGATTCTACCCGACGTGCGCATCTGGGCGTCACTCTGTATAATATTTGTCATGAGTTTTTCCTTTTTTATCTCTGACATAGTTGGTGGCATTTTGAGTTTAGCCGACCTGTTGACGTCGATAAGTTAAGCGTGTTGTCTTATCCTCTCCTCATTCTTTCTCATTTACTTCCAGGCCAACGCGACACGCAGACGGTCTTTTTACAAGTGGATACAGCAAACTTCTCGGCCAGCTTTCCGCAAGACGTTATCTTGAATCTTTGATCGGAAAGCGAGTCAGGTAAAAAAAAAAAAAAAAAGAAAAGCCAACTGTCTTTTTTAACGGTTTATTATTTTATTTAGCTCTTTGAAACGCGTTGAAACGATTGTTTTGCCAGTAAACGTTGCTATAGTGTTGGTTGTGGTACTTATTTTGATATACAGTTCTATATATTGCATAAGGCTTGATCCCCAGCGTGTATTGCCTTTTACATTGGGATTCACAATTGCTGCAACTTACCTAAGTTCGACTTACTATACTGTTTGTGATGAAAATGTAATGATAGTGGGAAATAGGCCATGAGTTGTTTCTCAAAGTTTTATCACCGTGTTGAATGTTAACGGTTTTATGCTTGTTTTGTGCAAATATAATTGAAACAGTTTACCGCGATTTGACAAAATATAGGAAGGGCATTCGGGGCTATCACTATAAACGCTCACCAATTTTAAGTACTTAATTCGTTAACACTTCTATTCCCCTCTGCACCAAATTGTTCTGAAGATGAAAAATGAGGATTCAACAGAGGACAGTCCAATCAGGAGGATTTTACTACTCAGCAAAAGTTCCGCAGATAATCACCTGAGAACTCTGGGCCAAGATAAAATCAGTCATTTCCCCTTAAATTGTTATTTACGCAAAAAAAGGGACGGATGTTGATTCATTTTCCCGTAAACACTGTTTGGCGAGTTTTGCCATCTCAAAAATGAATTACAAAAACTGTACTCAAGCATAGGACAGTGGGCTTGTATGAGCCAAATTTAAGGGTGAATGTTGATTGATTAGTGTTTGAAAGCAGTTAATTCCCTGCTACCTACATTACAAATGCTCCAACCTTTTTTTTTACAAGGTTAGATTTCTGGGCCCGAGCGCCAGACTATTGGTTCTTCCCCCGAAAGTCAGTTATTTTTGCAGCACTGCATCCCAACGTCAACAAAAACATCTACAAAACCTAGAAAAATGTTGCTTAAAGAGTCTAACAGTCTTAATTTGGGACTGAGAACCAGAAACTTTGAAACGCAACGAAGATATGTCAAAGAGTGGAGATTTTAACGTGATTGTTTGAAAAACGAATTTCCACATATAGTTTCGCAGTTTCATAACTTTTTCAATCAACTGTCTTTTCAGTGATGACGACGTGGATGAGCAGGCGCCAGTTAAACGTCATTCAGACGCGGTCTTCACCGACAACTACAGCCGGTTTCGCAAACAGATGGCGGTGAAGAAGTTTCTTAACTCCGTCCTGACTGGAAAACGGAGGTTAGACTGTAGCATAGCAAGGCGCCCATGTATTTTACATTGCACTACATTTGACAATATTACATTACAAGCTTTTAGCTTGCCCTCTATTCTAGAGGGACCTACAGTCCACGCGGGAATGTGCATAGATCGTTGTCGACTTGCAGTAATACACTAGTGTAGGGAAGCATAGCCCGCAAGAGACCATAAATGTGAAAACATAAGGTCTAACTGGGAACTTGTTGATTAGCCTGTCATGCATCTTACATAATTCAGCAAGCATTAAATTAATATGGGCAGTACAGCCATAAAACACTATGTAGCTACAAGCAAATACAGTTATATAAAAAGCAAACCCAGTGGCACAGAAAAGACTGGGGTATCTAGAAAGTGCAGGAAACAAGTGCTGTGCCACCAAGAGGTTGCAGGTTTGATTCCCCACCACTGTAGCCTTTAGGAAGATACTTGCTTTAGCAAATATCCATATGTAAAAATGTATAGTAAGTACTAATAAGTGCATGCAAGTCACACTGCAAAACAGTGCGTGCTAAATGCCTTCAATATAATGTATGAGTCACAGCTGGGAGTTATTTTAATTTAGGTATTTACCCTGTAATATTTATGATATATATGCATTAGACTTACACAATGTAAGACAAGTGCATAATCCCAGATGCTAACTTTTACCAAGTAAATGATATAGCGTACCAGTTGGGGAATGTGTTTGACTTGCAGTTCAAACGCTTAAGGTTCAATGACCAGGTAGAGTACTGCTCTTGCACACTTGAGCAAGGGACTTTACTTAAATTGCTTCAGTAAAAAAACAGCTGTATGAAGTGACAGAGCATTACGATGTGAACTGTTTAAGTCAGGATAAGAGTATCTGCTAAATGTGAAAATGGAAGTATAATACATAACCATAAATTTAGTAAAGAACCAGAGCTGAAAATGGATTAGTGTTTTAAATAACTACAATGCAGTGAAAGGGACTCAATTATAAAATTAGAGTTATTTATGGGAAATTTTTATAACTCATGTAGAGTCAGTGTGAGGACTAGATGTTTTACTTGTGTTTTATTTGTGTGGCATTTACTTGCCTGTTGCAGTTCGGGTCATGTGATACTTTCGTGTTGTAACCTTTCTTTGTTTGCTGTTACAGCTTAGAGGACCCTCCAAACGCACAGGAGGAGTCCGTCAGGAGCGATCCCTCCCTTCAGGAGAGCTACGATGACATCACAGTGGACGAGCTGCTCAACCACCTCCCACTGGTAGGCCTACACTCCGCGGATTCCAGACCCTATGCGTTATTGGCCCGCCTACATCGCTCCCGGCCTCTGTCGCGGGTGCCAAGGCTGCGGCGTAGTTGACTGAGGTGTGCCACGATTGGCTAAGACGCCCTCTGCAGAGACGGCGCAGGGCGAGCCCTGTCATTAGCCAGCGCTCCATAAATAAATATGCATGACTCATATTTAACCATGTGACAAGATTTGATATTTTCTGAAACGAGACAGAGTTCTCCCAGCTCTTAATTATACAACGAACAAAGGTATTTCTTTGTCTTAAATCGCCTGTTTCTGTGGCAAAGAGCTTAGCTGTATCAACCCCTAAAAGTGATACTCAACAGAGCCTAAGTTATAGAATACACTTGAATTGCAATCAGTTACACCAATAATTATGATACCTGCTTGTCATATTCACAGACATACAAAGACATACGCGCACATCATGCACACGCACTGTTACGCCACAACAACGCCCTCTGATTTGTGCGAATCAAGATTCGATTTGTTTTGTTTTTCAGACACTCTGAAGAAGCCCCCAAAGGACAGAATTCAAAGACTTTGCTGACCTGCCAATCAAAAATAGCGTCATGCGGATGCGAGGTCTAAAAAAACAAACAAACGATTCAAAGTATAAGAAAATGTGTGTAATAAAACTGCCTGTTATACATACGGATAAATGTGTACATTGTACATAATATACTTTATTTTCAGTTGGCTTTAAGGTGTACATAATCAATGATATCACTTGGGTATTTCTGTAAATGAAACTGAGTAAAGTCAGTGATAAGAGTACTGCAGAATGCGTGGTCCAATCAGAGAGTCACAGAGAAAAGCGTTATTAATATTCATACATAATAAAACACAATTGTATTAATTCAATTATTTCATATCATACTCTGAAGTCTTTAATGAAATAAGACCCATAGTAAAGATTACCCATTTTTTCTGTTCTATAAATCTAAGAAATGTTTTATGAAAATCTCAGTGTCCTTTTTTTCTCCTGGTGTCGAAAAACAATTCTTCGGCAATGAATTTGTCATTTCAGCCCGGCAGACGATTTTAGTGTTTGTGACTCCAACTTAAATTAGAGCGCACTTCTTCCCAACAGAGTTTTCAGTCAGTAATTAAAAAAAATAGTTTGAATAGAATTCTCTTTTCCCTTAAGTTGTCTCAGGGAGATTTCCTAAGATAAAAAGAAAGTAAAAAATCTAAATCTTATATTTGTGCGTGGCGATCATGAGTTGACCTCAATGTGAGCCTCTGTCCTTTATTTCAATTCACAGAGATAATTATGTTTTTCCCATCAGACATCATGTTTTTGGGCAATGAAATGAATAAAATCCTTTTCGTCATTTAGGAAAAGCACATTGGGTTTGGCCTACTGATGTCAAGTCATTCCGATTAAATACAAGAACCATTCAGGCACGTTTATTTATGTAAAATACATATTATTTATACTTTAAACATAATATTGTTTCAAGATAGAGGGAACTTTTGACCGCACAAATGTCACACGATGGAATTGGAATGCAAAGAGATGTTTTTGATGCATTTCGCAATATACTTTTATTAGATTTATTATTTTTTTCCAAAATGAATGTAACTTATAATATATGCAGTTAATAAAAATAGATTTGTTAGTGCCAAGCTATTCTTCATTTCGTTTGTGAGTTTTTCTACAGCCTTAAGTCGCTTTGGATCACCCTGGTCAGAGTAATAATTGTCAGTTGCTTTGTACAAAGTTATCTGCTATACAACTAAAGGTCCAAGTTTTGTAAATGTGTGTTCTGAACTTTGACTTGCAAATTGGCACAATACGGTTTAGAGTTCCACAATCACCTAATTTAACACTTTAAACTGTAAGTGTTAAGAACAAAGGAAATATTGATCTGTTATGGACAAGTTAAGGACAAATTTGGATTGAATAAGGGTGATAACCTGATAGAGTTATGTTATGTCTCGCATTCAATCAATGCTGCTAAGCGAGACAGCAGTGTAAGATACAGGCGAACACTATCAGAACGCTTTTCTTTGAAGGTATTCATGGTGAGCTGTCAGCACGGTATTGAAAATAGTTGCGTAAAGATGAATAGACACATCATTTTCAAATCACTTGAATCCTTGCCAATTTTTACACCTAAGCATGCCTGGCCAATCACTGGGGAAACTTGGTGTTTATGTCAGAAAGTTATAAAAATCACCTGACGCAGAATTCCCCAATCCGACGACCTTTCTGATGCTTTTAGACACTTTTCACTGTACTGAGCAGGAGCTCATTTGTATCATGAAATAGCATTTAGCTTTCTAAACAAGTGAATCAGTTTAGCTCTAAAAAGAACCCTGTTGATGTTGGTTCCTCCCTCACAAAATGTCCACACAAAGTCAGCGTGGGTCATTCTGTGCCAGGACTGGGTTAATATACAATAAATAACGGCTCAAATAAATCATTTTACAGTTTTATGTTACAGTTTTATTTTAGACATCTTAGCGTCTTAGCAACTCACACAACTTACTGTCTCTCAACATACAAAGCATTTCTAAAATTGGATTCATACTATGGCAATTCAGGTGAAGTACCATATTGAAGGGTACAAAGGCAGTGTCTCATTTGGGAATTAAACCTGCAACCTCTGATCTTTAGCCCAAATCAAAATTTCAGAAGTCATTGAAGTTTTTTATTTTCTCATTTGTCGTTGCTACAAAATTGATAACATTACATCTCATAAAAGCAAAGAATAATTTAAAGAAATAATGATAAAGGGCATTCCGGCGTAATACCAGGTCACAACATGATGAGATATTTCCACACAGGAACAGAGCTGAACTTGTTTGTCATGATTAAATATGAACTTCATCTATGAGCAAAATGTTTGCAAGGAAAGTCATTATTTACTTTTAAAAAAAAAAAAAAATTCAAAATATGTTTCACAAAAATAAAATACCAACAAAAAACACATTCCCCCATACTGTATTTGTTTTCAGTCCCTTCACCTTGACCGGTACCTTATAAATAGTGAAATAGAAGAGGAAAAAAATATTGTAATTAAAAAAAAACTGTAATATAATTGTATATATGCATGCACTTTCATATTAAAACATGAATAACATACACACAAACACAGCACATACACATACACACCTTAGCACTACACCACTACTACTTACTACCACTACACACACAGATCAGCATGTCCACCTATCTCTGACATCTATGCACTAGTCATTCTATCATTATGTTTTCACTTCTTTTTGTGAGATAAAAATGCATTATTTCTACAATCAAGTGTATAAGCGTGAATTAACACATCTGGTATTCAGAAATGTAATACCCGAGTCAATTAAATCATTCGACCCCTGACCTCCTGACCCAAGCATCCAGTGATGCATTATCGGTAATGTAGTCTGACTGAAAAGAGACTTGGAGTCTTAATAAAATGTGTCTGTTGGTCATCCAGGTTTCTGACTCATGTCTGTCCTGCGTGCAACTGCGTAATTCCATTTTCCAGCTTAGATTCACCGAATGATAATTTCAAAACAATTCGAAATAGAGTTTCACCGTATTTCATAGATTACTATGATCGTTATCTGGTTATTTAATTTTGTGAAAGTGAAAATGTTAACTGAATTGCAATCACGGGTATTTTGAGTCATGCCCTTGGAAGGCAAAAATGCAGAAAATTGGTTTGATGAGATGGAGTTAGAACCTCGTCTGTTTTCCATGTCTGGAAAAAAACACATTTCATTGTTTTCAATTATATATTTGTGTAAAAAAAATCTCATACAAAGTTTTAACCTTTATGAAAATTTGAATAAGTGGAGTGAAAATATAGTTGAAGAACCGAGCATTTCTTGAATGTCTCGTTTGCTTTAAACAACAGAAATATTACAGATGTACAGCAAAAATTATTTCTATAAATAAATACATTTTCAGATTTTCAATTTTGTAAATGCATGTATTATTATTTACTGGATGACCCAAGAGTTTAGTTTGACATCATAGATGTAACACAACATATGTTCTACCTTTGAGTTTAGATAGTACAGGTGTAGAAGCATACTATACCCTGGCACAGAAGGGTGTGTATCTCTGTACCTGAGGGGGAGGGGTTGAACTGCCTTGTGGGAAGTCTTTGCGTAAAGACAGAGTGAGTCAACCACCTGCAGGGGTTTGATGTATACACAGCCCATCTGTTTGTAGTGGCATTGCAGTCGCACCCACGTCTCTTAAAATAGTTTGATTTGCTTGAGTTCAGAGAACAGGGCTGTAGGACTGAGCTGTTCTTCATATATATCGATGCATGCAATAGGGGTTGGGGGGGGTGCCATCCCCCTTGCTCGTAAAATGACCAAAATGCATCCCCCTTGTTAACCTGCCATCCCCATTTTACGTGTGTGTGTTGGTTGGTGGTGTGGGGGCAGGGGGGTGCTCCCATTCGGCCTTCCCCCGTTAAAAATGCATGTACACACATATGTATTCACGCACACACACATACGCAAACATATACAGTAAACATTTACTCTAACGTAAACACACACAGACGTGCGCACAGGCATTTGGTGTGATTTTGTAATACTGAAATAAAAAGATAAAGCCTGAATGAAAAAAACAAATGGCTAAATGTGGTAACAGCTGTGAGATTTAACCCTCGCTCCTCACGTCACTCTTTGCTCTTCCTGCCCTGTAGAGATGGTTCTGGAAGCCTGACATTTCACGGTGCAAGGAGGTGACCTTTGGCTCTGCTAGGCTGGGGTTGAGGTACGACGCCCGTCGCTCGCGATTAGCACGGCCCCCGATGAAGGCAGCGTCATCCCGCTTCGGGTCATTTTGCCGGGTGCGCGCCCCTCAGACTGTACCCCATACGCGGAATTCAGGCAGGCTCATAGCCTCACAGCTGTAGTCCTGACTGATTACTCATACCGTTGGGATTTGATGACTCCTGTGTGTTTTGGACTACAGAACGAGGGACGGTCTCTCTAAAGCTCTGTGGGTTGTGTAGCGTTTCGGAAGACACCGGACTCCAGCTAGAGTCAGAGAGAGGGGCTTGGTGTAAACATTATAGTGTTATTTCTATATCTGTCCGTATGAGTATGATTCTGTTATGCTGTCATTCACATGCAGGGATGTGAACAGTTGGTAGTGGCAGATAAACAGCTGCATCTTGCAACATTCAGTGGAAGATAAACAACGGGAAACCAAAAACGGAACCTAACCTCAGAGCAACAGTAACTAATTAACATTCACATGTGGGTGTACCTAATGCGCACAATACTATCTCACATGCTTTTTCTATTAAACCAAATTCAGTTACAATTCCTGATGTGCATCAAAACAAAGAACGTAACCTAATGAACGGGCCAACCAAATCAACCATCGGCAATCTGCTGGCACCAATCAGACTGCAGTGAACCTAACCAAGAAACTTAGGCAATGTCGTCCAGATGCTTTGTCAAAGACGAGGCTTTGGTCAGGCTGGTGACGCCATTCTCACATAAGTAGTGTTCACTCTGTATGGGGCGCCTGCATGAGTTTGTGATCTTACGGTATGACAAAACAATGCTAACAGTAATACAATTGTTGGAATTCAGAATGTTGCTAAAGCTAAAACAACCAGTTAAAAAGGGTTTCAAACAAATTCTGTTCAATTTTGTTCCCCTCCCTCATACTTATACCTGGATGCAGTTCCAACCAATCAGGTGTCAGAATGCAGACACGCTCGCAAATGGTCACCAGTGTCCAGCCATAGGCCATAGTTCCATTTCTAAAACTGGAAATGGTAAAACACAACGCAGTTTCATACATTAATAATTAAACATTAACAAAAACACTCAAGCCTAAATGGAACGCACAGTGCGTATTGGCGTACAGCTGCGGGCGCCACTGCGTAAAGATAAAAATGTCAGGACAATTCAAGTGAGCCTAAAGTACTCACATATACCACTGGTTTTTGACCTTAGAGAGCCGCAGGGCTGTGCTAGGTCATTACACAGCACTTAACTGTTAAATTAATGCTCCTGATTACACAATTAATTCACCTCACCTGGTTTCTTGGTCGCTGAACTTAAAAGTTCATAAGAGTCCTTTATTTTTTAGCGGCTAAACCACTTCCTGGGGTTTGAGAATGGTATTGCACAAGGGTAATCCTCTGCATTTTAGTATGAGAATTTTGCACCAGCAAATTAAATTTTCTCACTTTCCCTTAAAGCTATTCATAGGCTAGCTACCTTGTTTGTGAAGAGGTGGAAAACTCCAGCTTCAGAAAGTAGAAGTACTACCATGTACTTCCAAGTTTGTTCTTCCTATGAACTAAAGCAGGTGATTTCACCACTACCTGGCTGAAGAGCTCGTCAGAATAGGCTGGCTAAATGCATGGATGTAACAAAAACGGTAGTTTTTGAAGCCAGATGTTTCCATCTGGCATTAGTGAGGGTCCCACTAGGAAAAATACAACCTCAGCCTCTTTTATGTACCGTTTTGAGATTAAGCCATTCAACAAAATGGCCACCTGCACTATGCTTGTATTCTGTACGCCACCAAAAGGCCTGAAAACTCTTTGTAATAAGTTTTCATGTTTACACAATCCTTAGTGATTTTTAACCTGAACAGATACATCAGGTAATATGACAACTAGATTTGAACTAAACTATAACACTAGCTTGGGGAAAAAAAGTACTGTTTTACTTTATTTATTTATCTGTGAATGTCAAAATTCTATTCTGAAGGGCAACGTGTGGCTGAAGGTCTACTGGTAACTATACTGATCTATCGATAATGTAATGCTTGTAAATTCTTATCCTTAGTGACAAAACAGAATCTATATGTAACATAATGAAACGTTTTTACACCATAAGACCTGATCCTGAAAATCATGGCCGTATCCAGCTTTAGTCAATGTTATGTTATGAGGTAACATTCGTTAGCGTGTTTGCAGTGAAGAAATACAAAACATTTTTCCCTCCATTGTTTCTCTACACTGGGACTTGAGACCCAATAACCAACACATTTAACTCTTGTACTTAACCCTTTACCAATTCTGCAAATATTCCATCAGACTTTCTGCTTTTTTTAATCCTGATCTGAGAGAAAAGCACTTACGCACCACACTCCCTGAAAGTCCACGTATAACAAACCGACTGGAAACCAGCATCGCCCAGTTACACCTCCCATTTGCTCTGCAGTGAAAACTATAAATGGCTGTGCCCTTTCTGAACTGTCACATACAGTCCCAAAGAAAGAATTTCCAAACAAAAAAATATGCCTATGACAGCTTATTGTTTAGCGTTAGCCTCCAGCTGGGGAAACAAGTGCCATACATTACGGCACGGACATTCAACAGTTCACCGGGAATGCATATCGTCTATATTGACCACCAGCTGTTTTCTGTTAAACAGCCATTTATTTAACTTTGAAGGTTTCCCCTTCTTTAACGAAGAGAAAGCGATGTCAGGGGAAAGTGTCGTATTTATCGCTTGTTCTCAGGCGCGGCTGCCGGGCACATGAGAGGATGTAGCGGAAATGGCACTGGTATGTCAGTGCGCGCCCCTGGGGTTTTTGTTGCTGTACAAACGGTGGCAGAACATTTAGCTGCGCATTGACATTTAAGTGGCACCAGATGTACAGATGGATCTGACAAAAGTGCACAGAAGGGAACCTCTTTAGTCAATACTAATAAATACACACACAAGTCACAACCATACATCTGGTATTGTGTTTGAGAGCAAATTATAACCACATAAAACTGCAATTAAAGTAAAATCTGCCAGCTCCTGTCACCTTCATTTATTTTAACTAGGCATGTTTTGAAGTATACATCTTTGCAAATGGTTCTTACTAGGTTGGTGGTACTTCAGTTGCGTATATGAGAAGTACAAGGACTGATTCATATACATGTACAGGTATGTATTTTGTAAGATATTAATCCAAAATTAATAGTTTAGAATTTATTGTTCAAAAGTTTTTATTTTAAATAATACAATCGACATACTTTCGATATCATTTTCATATATAACAAGAAAACCCTAGAATTTGTATTTCTATAAAAGTATACAGAGATTTACAGTGATGTGTTCCATTCTCAGTTAATCAAGACAATAAACGGTATCAGTGAACAACATCACTTTATAACCATAGAATGGACATCTTAATATGTGTGAAATTGTTTCTTTCTCGATTAGATTAACCGAGGAGAAGACAGGTCATTTATGCATGACTCAGAAATTAAAACAATTATCGATAGTATCTCTTGTAACGCATTTCCGATTAAGATTTAAAATGGGTTCGATATGTCTAAAAATCTATTTATATTTTTATGGGAAACCATTTCCA
The DNA here is from genome assembly GCA_022829145.1 of Albula goreensis. Taxonomy (NCBI): domain Eukaryota; kingdom Metazoa; phylum Chordata; class Actinopteri; order Albuliformes; family Albulidae; genus Albula; species Albula goreensis. The sequence continues at coordinate 35,076,363 of CM040748.1, read as the reverse complement.
GAATACTGTGGCGGTCAGTATAGAAAGAGAATATGAGAAGGCCTCTCGACTTGACCACAGTGACTGGGTACTTCAGTCTTATGACTGTTCTTCAGTGATGACATCTCTTTTACTGAAGATTGAGTGTACTCGTGCTACATCGGTCTAAACCCGTTGTGTCTGAGTTCAGTCATCTCTACGTGATCACAAAGAGCTATATCAAAGCAAAGGATTTACTGTAAGCTTTCAAACCATTTCTATTTCCTGCTCAGGCAAGGAGAGGATAATACGATTAAAATTGCAATGTGGTAAAACGAAATTATCATTGTATTACTTTTTAGTTCTGGTTTGAATTGTTATTATTTTCATTTGTGCCTGTTGTTTTAGCACAAGCTAATGCTAAATAAGTGCTTGTTGTATTCTCGTCAGTCAGCGATGTTCTTGTAACTGTACTAAACAATTGCATTTCACATATCCTGTTTGTTTCTTCTCTTTAAAAATGGTTCTTTGCATTGTTTGTACACAGGAGGCCTGAGAGCTGATACACTCACATTTACATTTACTTTTACATTCACATTTACACTCACATTCACATTTACATTTACTTTTACATTCACATTTACACTCACATTCACATTTACACATTCACATTTACTTTTACATTCACATTTACACTCACATTTACATTTACTTTTACATTCACATTTACACTCACATTTACATTTACACTCACATTTACATTCACATTTTTACATTCATTTACATTTACTTTTACATTCACATTTACTCTCACATTTACATTTACTTTTACATTCACATTTACACTCACATTCACATTTACATTTACTTTTACATTCACATTTACACTCACATTCACATTTACACTTACTTTTACATTCACATTTACATTTACTTTTTACATTCACATTTACACTCACATTCACATTTACATTTACTTTTACATTCACATTTACACTCACATTTACATTTACTTTTACATTCACATTTACACTCACATTTACATTTACTTTTACTTTCACATTTACACTCATTCACATTTACATTTACTTTTACATTCACATTTACACTCACATTTTCACATTTACATTTACTTTTACATTCACATTTTCACATTCACATTTACACTCACATTTACATTTACATTTACATCACATTCATTTACATTCACACATTTTTACATTCACATTTTACATTCACATTTACACTCACATTTACATTTACTTTTACATTACATTTACATTCACACTTTTACATTTTACATTTACATTTACACATTTCTCACATTTACATTTACACATTTTTACTTTTACATTCACATTCACATTTACATTTACTTTTACACACATTCACATTTTACATTCATTTACATTTACTTTTACATTCACATTTACACTCACATTTACATTTACTTTTACATTCACATTTACACATTTACATTTACATTTACTTTAACATTCACATTCACATTTACACTCACATTCACATTTACATTTACATTTTTACATTCACATTTACATTTACACATTCACATTTACATTTACATTTTACATCACATTCACATTTACATTTACTTTAACACATATTCACATTTTCACATTTACATTTACATTTTACATTCACATTTACACTTTAACACATTTTACATTTACATTTTTTACATTCACATTTACACTCACATTTACATTTACTTTTACACATTCACATTCACATTTACATTTTACATTCACATTTACACTCACATTTCACATTTACTTTTACATTCACATTTTACATTTTTTACTTTTACATTCACATTTACACTCACATTTACATTTACATTTACTTTTACATTCACATTTACACTCACATTCACATTTACATTTACTTTCACATTTACATTTAGGCATCTTAGCAGATGCTCTTATCCAGAGAGACATACAAAAATGTTGCATTTAACCTAAACATCTACAAACATTTTTGGATTGCTGTCCATATCTTCCCTTTGACCCTGGAGTGGATGCATGCTTAGATATGGATGGATGGATGTCCATATTTTGGAGTTGGAACAAATGTTCGGGAGAAATACCCCTTACTCAAATACACATATATGGCGAACCGGTTCTTCGTACAGGTATATACCTGCCACACATCTCACTTTTTCACTCATTTTCTTTTCCCAGCACCCCGCCTCCACCCCATCTCCACCTCCATCCCCATCACTCTTTCTTTCCAATGCAATATGTATCATTTATATTTAATAGTCATTTTATATGGTGTCCTTGCACTGCTATCTATGTAATAGGGGAAATGGGAAATTCATGTATTGGTGTAATGATTTTGTAATGAATGTATTCTGTCTATTTTAACATGTTGCACCTCTCTTTTGAACGAGTCCAAACTTATGCAATTCTACAATTAGATTTAACTGTCGTACGAACCTCAAAATGAAGTGAATTATGTGTCTTTCTGCTGTGATTTTGAAGGCAGGAGGATTCCTTATTATTCCAATATTAATTGGTGACAGGATAATGGATTTCATGAATGGGGATAATGGATTTCATGAATGGGGATAATGGATTTCATGAATGAAGATAATGGATTTCATGAATGAGGATAATGGATTTCATGAATGGGGATAATGGATTTCATGAATGGGGATAATGATTTTCATGAATGGGGATAATGGATTTCATGAATGGGGATAATGGATTTCAGGATCATGGGCTTCTTGAATGAGCCACAATACTGTGAACTGACAACCACATTCTAGCTGGACCTAAACACCTGATGTTCTCCACAGCAAAAGACAATGACGGCCTTAAAACAGTGAGGCACAGATAGTCTGTTTTAACCCTGTCCACTTCTGGACAAAGTGAATACACTGATTTCATTCAACCTCCTCTTTGATAACTGCTATTAACTATATATATGCTCTGCCCTCTTCTGGTCACTCTACGCAACTGCAACTGCACATAGCAATTATAATAATACAGCAGGAATTTCCAGTTTTACTGAGACCCACATCTTTGAAGATGGAATTCCTTTTGTGTGCCCCACCCTATTAAAATGAAGCCTGGTATATGTGACAGACTGACATAATGAATGGGAATTAAAAGGTTTTTTAAACCATATGCCAAGACAATTACATGCTCATTATAAATGATACAGAACATGTTTCTGATACGGCGTATTGGATGCCCTTAGGGCCAAATCCTGGCCTAGGTTACACGCCTGCTTAAGGACATTTCCCACACACCAGCCAGGCTTCCCAGAGTTCAATACGTAGAAAATGTATTTAATACAGGTCTGCATTCGGCCCATGTCTCATAAACCCTTGGCTAAGCACCCCCAATATGCACTCTGCAAGCAGGCACGGTATACACTGATTGAAGACTGTCACTACTTTATTTCAGGTTAAAGAATAGGTTAGACCTCACTAGAACCCTTTTTGCGAGACAGCTGTGGCACATCAGCTGTTCCTCAGTTACTGTGCCTCAGTTTGTAATCATAGCCTTTATGAAGATGGTACAATCTCAGACTGAGCAGAAACTATGACATGTTGTGTACACACGATGTGATTGGTTCTCACATGAAAATCGTACACACCCACATCTGAGAGGCATCAGAGATCTTTGACTTTTTCTGGATTTGTCTTCTGTTGTGATAGCATTACGATGTCTGTCTCGTCTTGGTATCACTGTCTGGGTTCTTAATCCATGTTTTGTGACATAATCTAACAATCAAATTAATTACGATTGCTCATTTCCGATTATTTAAACTTTTACCGTACCCAAAGCCATTTTTTTTTTCTATGGGGTTTGTTTCCATTCAGAATGATAATAGAAATGAGGTATCTAAGATCATATACTGTCCAAGATGCATAAACACACATATCTGTGTCATTTTACATGTATGTTATTAACTAAAATTGGTCAATCATGTTTTTAATCATAACAGAATCAGGTAATAAACACAGATGATGTAGATAATAATAGTTTTGCCCACATTTTTTGTGAACATCTGAATCAGGCAAGGAGAAAATATCCTTATGTTTTATCCCAGACATTGGATCATTCTTCCAGCCATACCGAACAGACTCTTAAATTAAATATACGCATTAAATATACTCTGTTGCTATATTCATTGATTGCCCTGTACTGGCTAAAAGCAGATGGGCTTCCCCTCTGAGCTGGGTTCTGCTCAGTGTTTATTCCTGTTTGTCAGGGAGTTTTCCCCTTTCTTATTGTCTACCAAGGCTTGCTCTGAGGGGTCTTGCAGATACTGTGACCATCAATGGCCAGGTCTTAACAACATATGACATGATATATCCACGAGCCATTTTTATCCATGGCCCTTATTAACAACTATTTTATGCTTCACTTTCCCTCATTAAAAATGGCCGCTGAGTTTGTATGTTAGAGTATAATCTGGGCAATTTGGAAGGAGAAAGACTGTGTTAATGGAGGCTATTTACTTGCAAACGTTAAATCCTACTAGTAAATTGTAATTGTCTTAGAGCTCTAATGTTTGTTTTGATTGATGTATTATATTGATTTGTTTGTTACTTAAGTGGTTAATTTCTTTGACTGGATGGTCAACAGGTTACCAATTGATTCTGTTTCTCACACTAGTTGCTGGAAGTATACTTTTCTCCTAAAGGCTTTTTCTGTACTTTAACCCCTACCTATGCACTTATCTGCATGTTTTAAGTCGATCTGGAAATAGGGTACTTCCTTTTCTTTCCACCTCCATTATTATTATTTTTTTTACCTGGACCTGTGTAAAAAACTGGATATGAGTATGTGTTCTTTATGACCTAATCACTGTGCCATTGTGACTTAATCACTGGTCCATTATGACCTAATCAATAATCCACTATGACTTAATCACTGGCCCATTGTTCTTCCTGATGTCAAGTCCTCACCTCAGGAAAGAGCCAACTAAATCTTCTGAAAGAATGTCGACATCATTTCCCTTAAAAGCAGAAAATGTTATTGGTTGGCTAAACTTTGGTCACTGTTATCCATTTCCTCTACACCTGTCACAAGGAAGATAATCTGATAGGACAGTGACAGGCCAGAAGTATGACCTGTTTGGACGGCAACAGTGGTAGAAGAGAAGCTGATTGGATAGATACAGGGCAGAATTATTATCTGACTGGATGATAACAGGGCCAGAAGAGAATCTGATTGAACAGTGACAGGGCGGAATACGAATCTGATTGGATGGTAACAGGGATAGAGAATCTGAGTGGAATATGAAAAACAGCAGGCAGACAATCAGTTTCGACACTGACTGCAGACTGTTATCCATTATCCTGCAATAGCTTCAGTTATTGGATATACAATCATGTCATAGAAGAATGCCCTGTCTTTGGCTTTTTGATTTTGCCTTTTGGAATTCATTAATGACCATTTCCATTGCATTCATTTAATTTCATAATTCTTATATGTGTTTGAAAAGGTTTTAAATGAATACCAATCACTCAAGAGCATAAGAAAACATGATGATGAGAACAAGCAATTCAATCCAACAAGGTCCTTATTCACCCAGAGAGCAGGGGTAAGCAACCATTGTCTTCGATTGACAGAGGTGTTTCTGGTTTTGTTCAATCCAAAATCTCCTTCACAGTTTGAGATATTGATTAAACATGTCCTCAAATCCAGCACATGGTCACCTGTGTTGTGTTTTAGGGGGTGAACTCTTTACAGCTGTCAGTGTGAAAATGACAGTAGCACACCTATTTTGGCTTGTAAAAAGATCTCTGGGTTTGAAACTTAGGTCAAATAAAAGTGCACAAAAATATCTGCAAAACCTGTACACATGTAATCTTTGGGTATATATTCTGTCTTCAAACATGTCTAACCATATTATAAAGTCTATTTTGGTACTTACATTTGTTTTCTGCAATTCTTCGTTTTGCTTCTGTAGATAATTAAACAGGTCATTTAATGTTCAATGAGCTGGATCGTCACCTTGCCAAGAACAAACGCTGACCATTTCTACACCAAGACAGATGTTTTGCAGTTCCTTTTACTGACCAGCAGGTGGAAAGCTTGACAACACAGTTCTGTCTTCCAATCAAACACGTTATACTGTGTAACTTAAACTCACCAGTTGTAGGGATTCAACCAGCAGCGCGCAGTGACAGCTTTATCTACCATTAACGAGGATAAATTCACATCAATATGAATATCGGTTACTTTTTAAACATGTTTTTATTTTTGCAAATGTAAATCAATCAGCATGTTTTGCTCCACACTCAACTGTTGTAAATACTTTGTAAAGACTTTAAAAGACTTTGTAAAGACTCTTTACTTCGTTATTCATCTAATTTAAGAGGTTTGTTTGTTCGTTCGTTTTTATAATATATTAAACTTTACAGTGTCTATTTCGCTGTATTTTATTTATTTATTTATTTATTTATTTATTTATTTTTACAATTATTATTTTTATTGATTTAGATAATTCTCTGGAATGAGGAAGCTTTGATTTGGTCACAGAAACTGGCTGCTTAGCAACCAGTCGGCAACTGCGCACGAGCGCTGCCTGCACGCTACTTTCTAGTTTTAAAGCCGTTAAAACTAGAAAGTAAGGAAACTAGAAAGTCAATAAAACAAGAGAAAAAAAGTACAAGTCAAGCAAACTCTCACACAAACCGTTTAAGAATTTCCGGCTGATGCAGCAGCAAATTGACTGTAACGAGGCTCACAAACCTTCACACAGGCCGCCTGGCTTGTTTACATTCGCCTGAGTCAGTTGAACTTATCATGTCGGACCCTGGCCATTACAGAAAGTTATCAATACAGCCCGCATTAGGCGTGGAACTCTAATCCAAGTTCCAAAGTCTAATGCGTGCAACGTGTCCGGATCGGAATATTTGTAATGCCAATTCAGATGAGAACAGCGGTATAGCCCTGCTGAAACAGTTTGCGCACACCCTTACGTTTGAAAGTCACAAACAGATGTTCTGTAACAGAATGCAACACAGAGAAAATGCATGTTTGGAAGGGCACCGCATGGCGTAACGTTGGCAATTATTTATTACTTGCTTTCTGACTGATGTTCCCCTCCACAGCTTCTCACGAGGGTTTGTTTCAAAATATTTCTCGATGTTTCCATGGAAAATATGAAATGTATTCAAAATGGTATTGGCATGTGTATGTCAAAATGAGAACAGACAAGGAAATAATGCTAAATGATAACAGTAAAACTTTTGGAACCCCCCCTTAAAATACACACACTTTTTTGTTAGTTTTATGTAAAGAATGAAATATGAATTTAAAGGGCAAATGGTTATCTGTAGTTTTGTTTAAAAACAGAGCTGAAAGCATGTGCAGCAAATACTTTTGATAACTAGGTGGTTATCACCATTCGGTTATCTGGGTTCAAACAAACTAGCCCGTCCCCTTACAGGGGTCATGCTCATGTGTGGGTATAGTATTTGAAATATGGGAAGGTCGGGGCACAGATAGTGTATGTACATGTCATTATTGAAGCTCTTACAGGCAGAGGAATCAAATAGGTAAGCAGTCAACCAATGAATCATCCAGTCAGTATATCCAGCAATAGATCTATCTGTCTGCCTGTAAGTCTGCATGCCTACCAACGACTGACTTGGTGTTGTAAAGCAAACCTTAGAAAGAGGTTGTCATTAAGCTCTTCTTTATTGGCATGGTGATTCTCGTAGGTTTCAGACCACAGATTAAAAACAATGTGATTCAAGTTAGGTAGTTATTGAATTATAGGACACAATTATCACTTTTAGTGTTCGTCTAGGGTAGTGAATGTACAGTTGAAGAGGATTGTTCCAAACAGGGACTGTCCTCAAGCTACAACTCCTGCCACCATGTTGTAAGATGAAATTTTGTCACAGTTGAGAGGGATTTCATCCTGGGACTATGAAAGCATTGTTTGGGTCATACAAACCCAGATTCTCAGGTCTCAAAAGATCACTTCACAGTTCATCGTGGGACAGCGCTGAATGTAACAGCCGTTGCCACGCCAAGGACGTGAGAACTTAGACACTTCTCCGATTCTCAGAGGATTTGATACACATCCCTGCGCAACATTCAATCCAAAAGAAAAGTAACACACGGTGTTTTTCGCTTCACTTTCTCACAAGTTACAGTTTGACTCATCAAACATTGTATAGTGTGGAAGAAACTGATAAAGAGTCCAAACCCACCTGCAGTAAAAAAAAAAAAAAAAGTCAGAATTCTGGTTATAAAGACATAATATTCAGCCAATGTATAACTTCCAAGAAACAATGTAGTTTGAAACGGCAGAAATTTTTCTGCTGTACAGAAAAATGGGTTTGTAAATGCTTAGATAGCACATCTATAATGAGTCACCTGCCATTGGAGTCATCTAGACGTGCGATATCTCCAGCCAAAGTACATAGGGATACGCTGCGTCAAGGTTCAGCCCATTTACTTATTCATACAAGAGCACAAGAAAATATGATGAAGAGAACAGGCCACACAACCCAGTCTTGGTTCAACATTTAATATCGCTGGGCTTATTCACTACCTGTACATCTATAACAAAAAGGTCCTGAAAGCTAAAAAAAAAAAAAAAAACAACAACAACAACAAATGACATAAAGACAGATGGGGCCAGATTTATTGAAGCCTTTAGTTTTCAGTGACATGATTTGTGATTGGGGCAAGTAAACTACCTCAGCTAATCACATGACCTCTTACTCTTTGCTTACTCTTTTGCACCAGCAAAACAGTTTTGAGCATGCCAAATGGCTCTGTAAATCAGACTCATTGGGTTTTGTAAATGGTCCATATTTACTATTCTCTCATAATATTTTAGTTGTGACATAATCTAATTGAGTAAACTTGGTTACTTCTGAAAAACTAGAATAAATTAAGCTTTTTTTGTGTAGCCGTCCTTGAATAAACTGTCCTGACATGTATGTGAAAGCAGAACACAGCCATCTCCACCAGGCCAGCATTCCTCTGGCATCTGGCTCTTGGCGTGATGTCAATAGCGCTCTTGCTGAAGGGATGATAAAAGAAAGCGTATTCATTTTGCTTGGCCCCAAGGTTAATTGCGATAAACGCGTTCCCAGAGAATCTAACACATTTCTGCCCGGTGTGATTATTCGTTGCTGAAATATAGAGATTCCCCACTCTGGAGTAGCTAAAATAACAAAAATGCACACATATATACATATATATATACACACACACAAATACACACATAAAGGCACACACACACACAACACACACACACATTTGAGTACACAGGTCATATCAGGCCATATGGCAAGAGCTACATTTAAGATGATACATGAAGAAAATACATTTTATTAATGATTTTTTTGAAAATGAAGTTGGGTTAAGATAACAGTTATGAATATTATGCAGGAGAATACATGCTAAACCACACAAACCCACTTTTAACATTTGCAACAGCAGAGAATAAGTCTTGCCCTTGCAAAGTGACTTTGAGAAGAAGAGTAAAAGCAAGTGACGTTATGGGGGGTAGACCGAATTGAGGGTGATGGCAAGCTTCTGAATAGTTTATTCTGGTCTGCCCTTTCACCCCTCCCACTGAGTGTAAGACAGACCTCATGAAGATAAGGTCCCCTGCGGTCTTTGAACTCCTAGTGTTGAAACATCTCTTTGCATGTCTGACAGACTGCTGCGACACGTAAGTTAAACTTCTCCTGTATTTGTTTTGCTCTTCTATGGAAACCTCTGTTCCGTCATGCTGTGTTTTCCTGACTCACTTTCTTACTGGCACAGACAAGAGCACATCAGGGAGAAGTTTTGTCGTGACGCTAAAACGTGTTTGTTACAAAGCTCGTGCTTACAAAGGTGCAACAATTGTTTGATAAATACCTCAAATCTAACATAATATCTGTTTCAATATCTTATATTGGTGATGCCTCACATTAAAAGTGCTCTGTGAGATGTGAGGGACATATCGTTGCAAAACTGCCAGTGCAAAGAAATACCCCACTGTAGAATGATTCTAGCAACTTCTAATCAGCTAAAGTACTACTATGGTAAATGAGTCATTTTTCTCATCTGGTGATTCATCTAAAAATAATCAACATAATGTTGCTATAAGTAGCACAAAAATTCAATGCTTCTTGTATTCCTTTAAACACATACCTACCTTTATATGCAGGTACCAAGCAGGAACATTGAAAGCCCTTTCAAGTCTTACTGCAAAAGTGTGTGATTGCAGTATCTGTGAATCGATCTGATCGTGATCAAATGTGCTGTACGAGTCTGGAGAGAGACTATAACGCATTGTCATAACAGAGGAAAAGTGTGTGTGTATGTGTGTGTGTGTGTGTGTGTGTGTGTGTGTGTGTGTGTGTGTGTGTGTGTGTGTGTGTGTGTGTGTGTGTGTGTGTGTGTGTGTGTGTGTGTGGGGAAAGAGAGGAGAAAACCTAATACAGACATTTTCAGTGCAGAGTAATGCCAGATAGAATCTGAGCCCAGCAGTCTGTTCTCCTGATAGCTGTCAATTCCTTTATCTGCTCTGTTAATGATTCCCACTGCATAGTGCCGCCGCATGATTTTTGCTATTTCAGAATAGCGAAATGCGGTACTGTTAAAATATAAACAGCTCATCGTTTGAAAGCTAGTAAAACTGCGAAATGTGTTGTAAAATGATGGAAATTGCTCTGAGTGGGCATTTTGACCCAATATGGACTGTCAGACATTGTACGATGTGTGTGTGTGTGTGTATGGGTGGGCAGGGGGCGGGGGGGGGGGATGAGGAGAGAAAGACAGGTAGAGAGTGAGAGAAAGTAAAAAAAAAAGAAAGATTAAAGGGAGTGTAAATGAGAAAGAACAAGAGATGTTTCATGAAAGATTCCTTGGCTAATTTCCAATTAAAAGGCACTTTTTAAGTGCAATGTTTGGGGATAAGTTACTACACTTATTTAGTATTTTTTTCGTTATTTAAGAACCGTGGTGTGTCCAATGCTGGTGAGAGGGGGGAAGGCAAAAAACAGTTGAACATAAACAGTCAAAAGTGACTTTAGTTTAACCTGAAAGGTGAAAACAAACAATATCAGAAATACAAATAATGTTCAGACTAAACACAATTCAGCACAACCATAAACTAAAGAAAGAAAACACAAAAAGACTGGGACAACCTTGTGCTTTAAACAGGATGTTGTCACTTGGAGAAAGATTCATTGGCAAATGGATGGACCCCAGTCCAGATCAGTCAATCAGTCAGTCAGTCAGTCAGTCAATCAGTCAGTCAGTCAGTTAGTCAGTCAGTCAGTCACTCAGTCTTTACGTTTGTATCCCTAATTTGACCAACAAGTTGTCACACAACATTTCAATATGGGTATTCCCCAAAGGGAATTAAAAATCAGTAGAAAAACCTCCAGTATGAGAAAATTTCTCCCTAACCTCTTGAAGTGTCCATCCAGCTACACTCGTAGAAAGAATAACCCACTGAATACAAAACGCAATGGAAAAAAAAAAAAAACTGGACAGAGTTTTCTAAGGTGACAGGGCAACTCAGGTCCTCTGTCGGTAGAAGTGATGCTTATTAAAGCAAAGGAAACAGACTGGCTAAGAATAACCAAAGAGTTCAAGGACAAGCTGATATCATTCCACAAACATCCAAACCATTTGAGATCAACATGTACCACTGAAGGAGCGACACAACCACAATAACATTGTTGTGGTGTGAGAGACGACTACCAGGAATTACAACATATAATATTCACTTCTCTTTTTGTCTCCCTTTGCTGACTAAAGGAATGACAAAATCCTAAAAATAGGTCAAGTAAATTCGGTTATATCTTTTGATAGCTTATGTTTAAGGACTGAAAATAATTTCACATTATGTACATTTTTTTCAACCTTATAGATGATCTGGAGGGATCAGAAGGAGACTCTTATTTGACAACAATTTATTCAGGGGGTGAGAATTTTGCTGATATGACAGGGCCAAGTGAAGCCTCGCTGTTATCCACGTGAGAACCGACGCTGTTTGAGTAACATAGAAACTGCTGCGCAAGCTGCAGGGACTTCTCCAAAAGCTGGGGCCGACGACTTACGGTGCAGACGGCGCAGCGACAAGCCCGCTTCTGTTTGGGTTAGAAAGGTTTCTGAGGTGAGAAGACTCAGTTTGACTCAAGATCCCCTGCAAGAGACTACAGAGAAAATCAGAGAAAAGTAATGTTCTTTTTTGTCCTTTTTGGAAGAAAATGTAAGGAGGGGACGATTCAACCGATGTATCGTGAGTGTTTTTAATGACTGGATCGGTTTGTAATGATGTTGAGAATTGTCTGTGTGAAAAGGGCATGACTTTATGTTCTATATTGATTCTCTCTTGCAAGCTATAGTCATTTTTTGCATGCTAGAGATTCAAGAAACTGAATATATTGCTTGTAACACCTGGCAATTATTTAGAATGATCTTGTTTGATAAGGGAATGATTTTTATTGTATCGTTTATTGTATTTTCTGTTTAGCTTGCAGTTAAGGCACCTTTCTGTCCTCAGTTTTTGAGTTTATCAAGGAGATTGCTAAGAGTGTCAAGAGAAGTTGCAAGGTTGATCAACATTAAAACACCCTTCTTAGCTATCACTCTTTTGTGTTGAGGTATTTGATGTTAACTGGTTTGGGGGAATGGATTTGAATCTCCGGGTTTGCAGGTTCAATTCCAAGGTGGGGCATTGCCATTGTACATTTGAGCAAGGGTACTTCACCTGTATTGCCTCAGTGAAATATTTAGCCATTTAAATATGTATTTGCATAAGATATTTCAAGCTGTGTACATTTCTCTGGATAGGGACATCTACTACATGACTAAAACGTTACGTTTTGCATTTTCCTCGGTTGAGAGACATAATCCGTCCTTCATATTCCAAATCTAAGACCTGTGATTTTTAAGATGGTCATTTTGAATTATTGTTTTGTGTGCGTGTGTGTGTACACTTCAGTCTGCTAGCAAGTAGTTTTCGTCCCTCTGTGATACAGTTGAAATCATACTTAAAAACAAATCTATTATTGTATTTGTTTGTTGAAAATTAATTCTTTGCAGTTAATATTTGGTTGATATTTGTGCATTATTATATCGCGTTGGCCAGGAAATGTTACGTGTACTAACAACTTTCAAAGGTGCCGCCTCAGTTGGCCTTAGAAGGTTATTTTGTAGCACAATGTCGTCTGTTTTATCAGTTTAGAGAATAATTTATTTCAATGTGATACAGCATTTTGGATTAAAAATGATGAGAAAACAAGTACAAAAATATGTTTAAGTTGATTCTAAAATATAGCAAAGGCTAAAAATGGGAAGTTCATTGTATGGGATTCATTCATTATATTGACCATTGCACTGACAAAATTTTTTCAGCAACTTGCAAAAATTTTTGATGATGACAGTTTTAAACAGCCAACTAGCGTATAAATATTCTGGTACTTCACCACTTTCCCTTAAAATATTTAACAGCAAATCAAGGGAGTTTAACCAGTCATAGGGTTCTCTGGTCAGAAGAATTATTCAACAACATATTGTGTTTTACAGACTTAGCTTAACAGATCACCTTTTCACCATGTCTTGTCAAGCAGGCATTCAAGGACAGTCAGAAAATATAGTTTGAGATAAAGATATTGTAGTGACATTTTAAAAACAGGGATATGGTGAACTCTGCATACCGGTACAAGAGTGGATAAGAAAAGCCTGTCCATATTAGCAAAGCTCAAATTTATTGACCTTTACTCATGATACTTTTGTTAAGTATGGATATACAGGGGGAGGGGCGGAGGCATAAAAATGACAGTCATCCCAGCCAATGAAATATACCCTCAGAATTCTGAGGGCACCAATCAGATTGCAGACAGCCTATGCAAAAACGTCTAAGCATGTCTGACAGGAATTCAGAGATTGATTTACCTGAATTATGCCATTTCAAGAAAACTTTATGTAGATGTATACTTATGAATTTGTGTGAGGGTGTGTATGTGTGTGTGTGTGTGTGTGTGTGTGTGTGTGTGTGTTCAGAGACTCTTACATAAAGATCTTATTGTATCATATGCCAACCACCTGCATAGATCTCTAAAGCGGAACAACAACTTGTCTCACGCAAGTCTGAAAACACAGAACTTTGCTTCGTCCGCCTTTTCTCTTCTGAATTGTCTTCTTGTGTCACAGTTTCCAAAATAGTGAAGAAGCGTCTTCAGAGCATAGAGATTAGATCAACATTGTCTAGCTTTGTTGCTTCGCCAGCTTTAGCTCATTTGGCCCTTGTATCTTACGGCGCAGACGGCTGCATTTCACAGAATGAGCTACGTTTTTGGAAATGTGTATGTTTTTATCAGATGAAATAAATAAAGACACGTCGTGCATACTCCAATCCAGCTGCATAGCCGTAAGCATCTCTATCCATTATAATGTAGTGCAGCTAATTCCCAGTCCTCTGGTGATGTTTTTCACGAGGGCAGGGCTTGCATTGAACAAATTGATTCTGTCACGAAATGCACCAACATCTAAATATTAACAAATGAAACGATTTCCCCATGTCCAGGGACACCATCTATCTGCTGCTAATAGCAGCTTTTCTGTAACTGAGCCAGCCTATTTTGTATGCAACTCTAAACATGTGCCAAAGTATGAGATCCACTTAGTATGTCCATGCTCTGGAGGCCAAGTGTGTCCCATCATGCATTGCTTGCCACAAATTCAATCACCCCTATTACCCCCCCTATCTGAACTGGGCTGTTGTCAGCCTCAGTCACTGCAAGCCTACCCGACAGACTTAGGATAAAGTGGCTAAATGCATAGCTGTTTTAATTCACGTGGTGACTAACCTTCACTATTTTCAGTGCTGAGGATTCTTGACCAACCATGATGTTATCAATACCAACACAAAGTCAATATATGGTCAGTTCACAAACCTGCAAGCATCTGGCTGGCCAGCAGAGGTAGCTAGAGAGCAATGAGATTGATGGGTTAGACCGGGGAAGATAAACCAGATGACGTTAGTGAGGACCTTCAGTTTAGGCTGATTATGGTATAGCTTGGACACCCAAGCTAAACCACAGATGTGTCTTTACTCCATATATCCTTAATTTTATGTGGCATCTCATTACATTGCAGTCGCAGAACATTAAATGCACCCACTTGATTATGTGGACGATGGTGCCAGGCGTTGGCCGACCATATTTCCTGCCTGCATCGCATGAGCTACATTACCAAGCACCAATGCAAGCATGCTAATCCATGACACTGATCAATGCAAACTCATAGCGCATTCCACAAGAAAAAAACACCAACACCAAAGTTACAGAACGGCAAACCTCAATTAGCACTCACCTGCTGTCCAAAGAGGTCAGTCACCATTTACAGACGGTCACACAATGCTTCACATTTTACAAATATTGATAAACGTTAAAAATGTCACAGCACCCTTTCCCCACGCGCAATTACTGTAGGTTATCCCTGGTACGTTTTTGTAAGTGAATATACAAAATGTAGATACACTCTCCTTTACTGTCATACTTTGGACATATTATAGATGTTTTGTTCCAACTCTCTTGTTCATATTTTTAATTTTCGATGCTTCAAATTTTTTGCCCGTACAAAACCAGTCAAAATGTGAGTTTTGACCCAAGCAAACAGTCCTTGGACTTATGGTACTCTGAAAAGCTGTAAGAACACAATCGTACAATACAAGAACACAGTGTTAGACTGTGATTTACGGATCATTAGATTTCACAAGAATATCATGAGAAGAAATACATTTGCTGAGGAGGTGAAACATGATTAAGGCATGTGCTTATCTTGTGACCTGTTTTATATTTTTTAAATCTTTTTTTAATATTTTATTTTGATATCGAAGAATATCCCATGGCATTCACAATCACGGATGAAAAAACAAGTTAACCAGGGGTATGTTTCAGTAAAGTATAGTGACATATTTTGTGAGACAGCATTTTCCCAAAGCTTCCATGACAGTGGACTTTCTTTTGGGGCAAAGAGAATGAGAACCATTAAAATCTTGTTTGGTGTACCATGACTGTGCCATGCAGTCTAATCTTTTGGTCCCCAGCCCCTAACACTGTGCACACTACTGGTGCTGTGACAGAATGACAAACTACCTCCAGGAAGTACTAAATCTCAAATGTAAGGGTCAAACATAGCAAAAATAAATAGATTGTTCTATTCAATAGATTGTTTTGTTCAATAGG
Source organism: Albula goreensis (assembly GCA_022829145.1). Lineage (NCBI taxonomy): Eukaryota > Metazoa > Chordata > Actinopteri > Albuliformes > Albulidae > Albula > Albula goreensis. Next base: position 35,060,198 of record CM040748.1, on the reverse strand, counting down.
GCAATTGAGGTGCATTGATAAAAACACCAACCAGCCAGCAATGAATTTCTTAACATGGGCAGAGACTGAATTGAATTGAATTGAATTAATCAAAAGACTATCAACAAAACGTCTGCTTCCCATGTAAGCAAGTCTACCCTTGCCCCTCCAAAAGAACACATCTTCAACTAAAGGTATGATGAATCTTGTGAATCAGATCAAATATACAAAATGTACTTTGATAGTGTAGTCACCTTTTTGGGGGAGGGGGTGTTTGGGGGAGAGAGAGGGATCTGCTAGCTGATTGGCAAAGAGCAAATGATTCCGAGTCACCCAGATCACAAATTGTGATTGTGATCTACTAAGTTTGTTTGTTTTTAGGCTAAGCTTGAATCAATACCAGCAAAATCATGTCACAGCTTGCTGAAGTTATTTTTTGAGCATGCGGGGGGTGAAAGTGAAAGTAGCAGATGACACGGACAATGCGATAGCTACATTCCTCTGACGGTTTGGTTGCTTGGTGTGTTTTTTTCCGTCTTGGGAGATTTCTAGAACAATAGGTTATGTTTTTTTAATGCAAGTCATATAACTGCACATGTGCATACATCTAATTTATGAATATTTACACAAAAAAAGTATGTTTGAGTTCATGTCAAAAGCCACCAATGATAAATATGTGAAATTGTATCAGCCTCCCTACACATCCAAATTGTGGCAGGAAAGGTTTATGTTGAGCATTTTATGAATGAAATTTCAATGTTTTGGTTCAATGCGTTCCCTTTTGCTCCGGCACTTATACAGTTATCACGTAGTGAGATACTTGTGATTTAGTCTCATAGACAGGATCTGACACGACCATATTGGGACAGCAAAAAAATCTAGGGATTTCCCTAAGTGCAATGGTGCTTTTTTCAGTATTGAAACCGCCCGACTTGAACATCGTGTTTCTTTGTTTTCCTCACAAAGGTAAAGAAGCCAAAGTCCATTCGGACAACAAGTACCGTTATAACTGTTGACATCAACTTGTTCCGGTGTTGTTATTCCCTATGTCCTTACGGCTGTGCAAGGCCGAGCGCTCAGAAACTCTGCGGTTGTACGTAGTCCACCGTTTTCGCAGGTGACCCTAGAATGTAGGAAGACGCTGCGGAATTTCGCCCATCACCTCTGTTGACCCAGATCCCGGAGTGGGTGAAAGGTAAATTCAGTGTGGACATGTCTATCGGTTGTCTGTCATTGGTGATGTCATAGTACCCCTGTGTACCGGCTTGATCTGTGTTTGGCTGTGGGCCAGGGGACAAGGCAAACAATGCTGCAGCCCAAAGGTCCTCTGAGTGGCTCACACAGTAAGACATTTGTTTGGGAAGCAAAGGGGAGTTCTGAAATATACAATTCCGAAATAATGTTTCAGAATTGTATTCTGTGGTACAGTCTTTGTGTACTACAAGTATGGCTTCACGGTCTTGCTGTATCTCAGATTTTCATTGGCTTATAACAGTTTGTGGCTCTGCAGGTAACATGCTTTGAGCATGCATATCCAGTATCTGCTTCAACGATTGGCTGATATGACCTGAAATTCCCAGCGGCCCTGTGCTGCTTGGGTCTGAAACCATCTGAAAGGGAACGTCCTCGGGATAGAGTGAGCATTGTTATTAGCTTCACCAAACACGACATTCATTCTCTGCAGCTTGCAATTGTGCAAACACTGTTGATTAACAAAACGTCTGCGGCCAATGAGATGCAGCTGTGTGTTTTTATCAAATACAGTATAAATAACTAAACACAAAGTTATTTTATCAAGTCAAGACTCTTGGATATTGAGCATTTCTGCAGATAATGGATGACCCCCAGTCCATATGATATCGCTTGGCCACACTTCCTCTTTTCAGAGACACTGAATGACCCCTGTTTAGGGGAGGTTTGAGTACATTCATAAGGAGATGTTTTGACCAGAGACTTGGTGCCAACCAAGAATGTGAATGAAGCCTACATCATTGTGTGCCTGCCGCAAGCCCGGCCATGATGGCTTCACCAGGTGTTCCTCGACAACAATATGAACCGTCAGGATGCAATCAAAAACACAATGAGCGGGCATGGGCCAGGCTGTCTGGAGGGCTCGCTGCCCTTGTTTTCATTGGTGTGGAGTCAGGTGATTGTCGAGGGAGAACAATTGTGAAACCCCCAATCTCAGACCGCCTTCACAGGAGGTTGCTTTAATCTCGGTCCAGACGTTACGCCCCGTTTCCCGTTCCAAAGCCCCCCGATATTTCCGAGACTGTGCTCCCAGAGCGTTCAAGTATCGCCTCTCTTCACCCGAGGAGCCCATTAAACGTACGCATGTGGAACGCCTTGTACGTAAATATTAAAGTGCACTCAGCGACTCAAACATGAATCGACAAATACATCAGCCCCAGACGCCTTCCTTCTTTAAGCATTGACGCGATGTGTTCCGTAATCACCTGAGACAATCGATCACCTCTGTTTGAACCCATCCGGTATCATTCAACAATGTTTTAACAGCGATAACAAATTCCCCTTGTCTCTACAAACTTCCCTCTTCAAGACTTTGTTTTGATCAAAAGGACAGCTTTGTCATTTTGGGTCGAAAAACATTTGCGCAACCTTTGAGTTACTTCCACATTTATAATTAGTTTCCTACACATCCAATCTGTCAAATGTTTGGTTGTACAGTTGATTTAATTACATTTATGATACATTTATA